>VOQK01002099.1:0-19013 GCA_015052645.1 Benitochromis conjunctus
GGCTGTGTTAGTTCAGTGAGAGAGTCAAAAACTAATGTGCACACTTATGTCTGCATTTTTATTTTGTTAAATACAAACACAATTATAGCAGAAGTGCTGCCACGTGTCTGGCCAGAAAGGGCGTACCAGTTTGTTTATTTGGTAGGTCAATGAAAGGCTTCAGTTAAGAGTGAGAAAAGATTTTGTCTTGTTATACAATATTTGAAACGAAGCAAACAAAACAGAACATTTTCAGAAATATTTGTGGGTGTTTTGCTTGTTTTTTGTACCACTTGAACACTAAAGTGGCCTTCACCAGCAGTGGCCCACAGCTTATTTAAGTTTGAGATCCCTGGTCTCGATAGTTTTCAGGCCAAGAAACAAACACACTGACAGACAGCTTTCATTTTATTCTCAAAGAAAATTGCATTTGTGTTCTTATTTTGTAATTGTGAAAGTCAAACTGCATTTTTCACAACGACGACTGAAAACGAGAAAATCAAAATCTTCTGTCACGAGACGACATGCATAAAGTGTGCTAGTATAAATACATACACAGTTAAAATGGGGAAAACTGACATGCAACAAGTGAAATATGATAATGTGTAGTTGTATTCATTTAAATTATACTAGCATTTTTTTTAAGTGAATGTAGTTTTGATTCTGGATTTGATTTCTGTTGATGCCACCTCAGCCACAGTATGAGGCACTGGGGATGTACTTCATGCCAGCTATTTTTTCAAGTCTAAATAGAGAAATGGTTTCATCATTGGCTTTACTGTCTCTTTTATTGTCAGGGAGAATCTGGGACAAAGGGAGAAAAGGTGAGTGAGAGATTTCCTCTTTATCACTTGTAGTTTTGTGATTTTGGTCTCTGAAGAACACACATGTAATAAACTGCTAAAATTAAATGGGTGTACCTGTTCTTCGTGGTTCCTTGGGTGAACAACTCTGCTTCAAACCTCTTAACATGCATCAGATTTCCGGTGATGCATTTGGGCTCTTAAGTAGTGTTTTAGCTGTTAAATGTTAGGCACACTCCAAAAATGTTGCCTTACAAATCCAGTTTAACTGTTTGTATCGAATAAGCAACAAAATAAAAAAACAATGTAAAAAATGTCGGGGTGGGGGGTGGTGGTGGTAGATGTTCAACTAGTCCTGATCCTAGAAGGGTCTGGTGGGTGTTAAGGGGTTAATTATTCAAATTCTGGTTTATCTAGTCGTTATCACTGAGATAATGGTACAGATACACTTTAGAAAGACAAACAGTGAGAATATTATTTCAAAGTTTTCATTGCAACGATGCTTTCCATTTCTAGGGCAGTGCAGGCTTTGGCTATAAGGGTATAAAGGGTGAGCCAGGCCCACCTGGACTGCCGGGGCCCCCAGGTCCTTCAGGACCTACACCCGAGTATACAGCCGGCAGTGACGGCTCAGTTGTTTCGAGAGTTCCCGGACCCAGAGGACCACCTGGAGCACCAGGCCCCCAGGGCCCTCCAGGAGCTGATGGAGAGCCAGTAAGTAGACTGAAAATTATTAGCTTACTAGAAAACACCAAACACATTTACTGTATATCTGTCACAGTGTACATGTTTACATGTACGATTCAATCATTGTTTTCACTTTTTTTTCTTTGAATTTGAATATACGAGTGCTGAGAGAGCACAAAGCACCAAAACTTCAGAAAACACAAACAAGACAACTAAGGAAACTAATTAATCTGAAAACACATCAGTTTGCTTGACTGTCAGTAGTTCCTGTTATGAGATACTTCTAAGTCCTACTCACAGGGCCCTGAATTTAAAAACTGTGGCCAAGCTGATTTATTTATATACTAGCCTGACTTCTAACTCATGTCATTCTTTATTCATCTTGCAGGGTGATCCTGGTGAGGACGGAAAAACTGTAAGTTGCTTTTAATAATGCATGACTTTAAATACAAAACAGACACTTTGCTTTGCCCTGTAGAAACCTCATGGCATCTCAAACATGATGATTTTGTCAATACAGGGTGCTCAAGGACCTCCAGGCTTCCCTGGAACCCCAGGAGACCCTGGAGCCAAAGGAGATAAGGTTAGATACACTTGCAGAGTAACAGGAAAGGGAAAAAAGCAGAAGCTGTAAAAAACCTACCTTGTCTTAACAAATGTTGTACCTACAGGGAGACCGTGGAGAAGGTCATCCAGGCCCGAGGGGGCCACCAGGTCCTCCGGGACCCCCAGGACCAGGATTCAGATCTGTGAGTTGATTTTAGTGCTTAATGGTGTTTGTATTTAAAAGAGTATTCTAATTTCAAATATATTCCAGACCTTTGAGGATATGGAGGCCTCAGGATTCCCTGATCTGGAATCTATTCGGGTGAGAACAAAACTTTACTTCTCTAATTATCCTTGTTTTTGTTTATATATGTTTATATTCAGGTGAAAGTCAAATCTAATAGATTTGAATGGGGTTTTTTTTGCTTTGTTTTTTAAATGCAGGGTCTACCTGGGCTACCAGGTCCCCCAGGCCCCCCTGGTCTTCCCGGCCCCTCTACAGCTGAAACTGCATCGAGTTCTGCAGCATTCGGACCACCAGGAAAAGATGGGGCACCTGGTCAACCTGTAAGTGTCAGGCTCTCAACGTGACTAGCTAATACATTTAATCAACACTCAAACTCTCTGAAGTAACTTCTCAGTCTAACCAAATATCAATAATCAGCTAATAATATCTATCTGATCCGAATCTTTTGGCCTCTAGGGCTTGCCTGGCATACCAGGTACTGATGGCAAACCAGGAGCTCCTGGTCCCAAGGGGGAAAAGGTAATGACTATGAAGATATCAGTTTCTTCTCCAAGAACTAAATAAATCTGATATTTAATATTCTGAACTAAAATGACATTTCGCATATTGTGTAATAAACACTAGAAGTGTGCAGTAGCTGGAAAGGAATGTGTGGATCTCCTGGTATTCCAGCTTCCCCTCCCGACTGGATAACTGGTAGTTCTAAACTGGCCATAGATGTAAATGGGAGTGTGAACCCTGAAAGACACTGTAAGCCCTACAAGCTGTACACACTGGAATAGCGTAGCAGTGAGGTGGAAGTGTCAATGAAATGTCAGTGATTTGGTGGTGTGACAGGTAAGCTGAGTGTTGGCGATCCAAAGGTACAGGATTAAACTAATCCAAATTTTTAAAATGACTCATCTGCACCGAGTACCGCTGGGAGCAAAGGATGCTGCCCTGTGACAAATGATGCAAACACTACTCATTTCAACCAGAAACATTTGAGATGGGAAATACAGTATGAAGTATTTTCTATGCAACCATATCCATGTCCGCTGGCTACCAACTGTAAGCTACTAAGCGAATGCCGATGACTAAATTGCTCAGTCTTTGGACAGGCATTGGACACAATATGTCCACAGCTGGTTTTAGATTTTTAAGTAAGAAAATTGTTCATAGTTCTTATTTCATGTTTCAGTTCAAATTTAAATGGTGTTGATAAGTGTTGTCACTGTGTTTCCTAAAATAGGGTGATGCTGGCGAGCTGGGTCTTCCCGGAGCAATTGGAGAAAAGGTGTGAATTCATGGCGTATTTTCTCTCTCTCTTTCTTTCCTTTTTAAAAATTGTATCTCAAAGTTAGAGTCATTTTTTTCTACTATGGCCAAATGTCAAGTGTTCTTGATGTAACATGTTTTATTAGTTAAGAATTGTTTATAAAGAATCCTGAAAAGAAGGTAAATACATTTCAAAGTTGATGGCATGCTTTTGGGATACTACAACTATGTAGAGGCACCCACAGGATAACCAGTATGTCATGTAATGCTTCTAAAACCTTTCCTACCCCTTTCTCTTCCTCAGCCAAGTTCCTACTTTTCTTTTCTCAGCAATCTGCTGCCTCACTATTTATCATCCTCCTCCTCTCCTAAGCCTTCCCATCTGCAGGTAACTAGGCTCCAGCGTGTCAGCCATCAGGGGATTTGTGTCTTCAAACAATATGCAAATATCTGTCAAATACTGTCAGTTGCAGACTTGACTTTAAGTCTAATCTGAGAACTGGATGTGTTTTATTTCACATATTCTGACGTCTAAATTTAGTCCCAGGACAGTGAGCATGGGTTTTCTGCAAATCAGTGTGTATTATAATCAGGTGTGCTTTCAAAACTCCTTACAACTACTCATAACTGATGGCTACATGTTTAGTTTTGGAGGATACATGATGTTACTGCCAATTAATTAAAAACACATTGTAGCTTTATTTTTTCAATTTAATTTAATTTTATTCATACAGCGCCAAATCACAACAACAGTCGCCTCAAGGCGCTTATTGTTTACTATGCACTTTGCTAAGTATTAAATCTCTTATTTGCTTTGATTAATTTATTTCATTTTTGTCCTACAGGGTGCTCAAGGAGACCATGGTTTACCAGGAACTCAAGGAGAGCCAGGGTTAGCTGGCCTGCCTGGACCCAGAGGACCAGTTGGGCCTCCTGGACCTCCCGGGCCTCCTGGACCAAGTTATCGGGTTGGATTTGTAAGTTATCAAATGAAATCACATTTTACTTATATAGCACCAAATCACAACATCAGTTATCTCAAGGTGCTTTACATTTTAAGATAAAGACACTACAATAATACAGAGAAAAGCCCAGTAATCAGACAACACGCTATGAGCAAGCAGTTGGCGACAGTGGAAGGAAAAACTCCCTTTTAACAGGAAGAAACCTCCGGCAGAAACGGGTTCAGGGAGGGGCAGCCTCCACACTTAGGCGAGCTAGTGGAGGTGGGCAAGCAGAGGGCTGCTGCCCCCATCATTCAAACCTGGATAAGCAGCAGAAAATAGATGAATGGTTGGATAAATGTAGATATATTTAGCTATGCACATATAATGATTGGCTTATAAGGTAAAATATTTACTGGAAACGTTACAGTCAATCTCCAGAGATTTCCCCTCCCCCACTCCAAAATGTTGTCAAATGACTGCAAAACGTGACAGACTTGTGACGTGCTGCTAGCTTTACCATGTTTCTTTTGCAAAAAACATTCCATCTCCAAAAATGGAATTTAAAACATTGAGTTTTTTTTGGGGGGGGGTTGTACTTGAAGGATGACATGGAGGGCTCTGCTGGTGGTTTCAATGGACGTCCTGGCATCGGAGGACCAGATGGAATACAGGTACATATGCTCTTACTGACTTTGGAACATAATTTTATATAAGGCTCAAATTCAGAGTAAAAATTTAAATAAGCAATAGTACTTGCTTAACCTTTTATAGAGCTGTCATTGAAATACATGGAAATGTGTATACACCTTTATATAGGTTGTGCTATTCTAAAGCATGGTGCTTGATGGGCTGGCTTCCATAAGAGAGACAAGTAGGAAGCTCGAAAAGAAAAGCAAAATCCTGCCAACTTTGAAGGAACAATAACAGGGAAGTTTAGATTTAGTGTAAACTAAATATATTACCATAGAAACTGTAAATATATCACAGTAAGTTAAAATAACAATATCTGGTAGCCCTTTTTTATTCATAAATCAAAAATTACAAATCTTGACTGACTAAATAATTTAATAGTAATAAGACTTACAGTAAAAATAAATACAAATTTTATATATTCAATTTAAGTATAACTTGGAAAAAAATGTACGAGGCTATAAAACAAACACATTTACATATTCCTGTATTTGTAGCTTGAAAAGCCCTTAAAATAGGGTAACCTTTCTATTGGATCACTGTGTAGTCATACAAGAAGTTGTGGCAACATCCACTATACTATTCACTACTGTCCTAATGTAAGTTTATAATAAGGTATTTAAAATATATATATATTTGTTTTAGAAATCACAAGTATGGCTTGCTAAATGCAGTTGTGAATAAACGACCTACTACCACTTGTGTTAGTTTTAAATGACCAAATGATATGATCTAATATGGTACCACCAAATCTCTAGAAATCCAACACAAACAGTACCTAATGAACTATATATAATGCAAGGGTTTCCTCAACTTACCACAGTTAGTTCTGATGTAATAACCACAAATGTTGGAGTCAGTAAGGGTGAAAAACCCAATTTTCAGAATTTTGAAACAACACGAAGTCTGACAAGGTTCTGGGCCATTGCTGATAGGTCAGATACACTAATGTCACTAGCTGCCACATAACCCGATCTTTGCTGATTGGCTAGAAGAAAGCCAACCTTACAGTGAGTTATGGGATGGCCAGTTTTGATGTCCATTTAAATGATCAAATATGGTTTCATCAACAGGCTATAAGCCATCTGATTAAAAAGTGTCTCTAAAACCAACATGATCTGTAGCTTGCACATTTATGTGAGAATGTTTTTAGAACTCTTCAAACTATTTTTACGAGGAAACTGCAAATACATGATGAAGGACGAGGAAGCTATACATGAACTACCAAATAACCAAAACAAATATGTGCTTTCAGGGTCCTCCTGGATTACCTGGACTTCCAGTAAGTAAATTATACTCTGTGTTGAGGTGGAGAGCTTGGAGTTGCTTTTCAGTGAGATTAAAAGTATGGCCACAAAAAACAACATGTCCCCAAATAAGTAGTTTACTCTTGTAATTAGTTGTTAGAGACCAATATCCATCCAACCAACAGTCAACACTGATTCTCATTGCCCTTTGCATTAAGATTTGCCCTCCTGCTTGCAAAACAGTTCTACACTGAGTTTGAAGCATCAAATCTAGCTTCATGTGTTCCACAGGAAGCCAAGGAAGTTTTAGAAGTTTTAAGTTCTTGCTCTGTTTCCTCTTTACTGCCAGTTTCTTCTTCTGCTTATTTTTTAAAATTTTGTTTGCCACCAACTCAAATTGAGTTTTTCTGCAGGGTAAACCCGGCTTGCCCGGCAGACCAGGTGAGAAGGGTGGTGAAGGTCCTGGTGGAAGAGATGGGCAACCAGGCCTGGATGGCTTCCCTGGACCTCCGGTAAAAAAAAACAAAAAAAACAAAAAACAACTTAATACATAAAGACTAATTCCCCGAATTAGACAGATTAGTTGAAGAATATTTACATGTGATATAATTTTTCCAAGCATTTATTTCTTCTCTATCTTAGGAATAGAATTTTTCATGTTGGCATTCATGGACAACTTGTATATTAAAACTAATATATAAAAAAACAAAAACAACGTTTGTTGTTTGAAAGTTTCACGTAATGAGTTTAGTCTGCAGACCAGGCATTTGACAGGTTTCTTTGTTGCTACAGTATCTCACTCCTTGAATTTTACAGGGGTCAAAGGGTGACCGAGGAGACCAAGGAGAGAGGGTGAATATCATTTGTAATTATGATTGCACTGGTTTCACTACAAAGCACTCATCACTAAGATATAACACAAATGATATCCCCTAGCACAGTAGCCTTTCTTAAACTTCTATCATATTATATCATGTGATAAGCTTTCACTACTGGTTACTCATAAATATTTTTTCCTCTCTTTCTGGTTTTAGGGTGACCCAGGTCGAGATGGAACTGGACTCCCAGGTCCACCAGGTCCACCAGGACCACCGGGACAAATTGTCTACCAGACATCAGGCAATGTAAGTAACATTATGCACAAAAGAGGTTAGGCCAAGAGATGTCAGCACTGCTGTTTGAGTTTGTATGAAGCTAAAATCCAAACCCGATGGTAATGTCTGTCTTTTCTACAGTTTGATGAAGTCGCTGGCAGAGCTGGCCCTCAGGTATGTTTGAACTCTGAAGGTGTTCTTGGACTAAAGACAAAGAGGAGTTTCACTTCATGTTACTTGCATAGATTGAAGCATGCTGCTTTTGGTCCATGTCACAACCCAGAAATGTTACAGCTGGTATTAACTCTAACATTTTTTTAACAATTTACCAGGAAGTCCTACAATTTTGCTTCCTAATGTTGAATCATGCAGCTTTGGTTACCCTCAAAGGGTACCAGTAAGTGATGCCTTCATTTCTAATCATTAGGCGAATCCACAGTCTGTGGGAGAATCTCAGCCGACTAACAAAATATTGCACAATAATACCAATATCAACATATTACAAAACAGCTGTAACACTGGTATTATGGTGAGTAATACCAGGTAACACTGGACCTATAGATCCATACCCAGCCTCGATATTTGCTGATACTGGCAAATAATGGCCATAGGCAATTTTAAATTTGATGTTGGTAACAGGTCCCGCTGGAAAAGGAAGTGGTACTAAAAGGAAACATCCAGGGGAACATTTTACAACTGCTTCTGCCATCTTTTTAAATGTTTGCATTTGTGACTATAAGGAGTTGCGTTATAAAGTGGGCTGTCAACTGAAACATGACAAACAGCTCCTACCAAGATTTCTCCCTATAGCGGAGCATACAATTATGGTGTTCAAAAGAAACGTCACTGCTCATTACAAATTTACAGTGTTGTAACAACTGTGGAAAAGTGACAGTCAAGAAACAAACACTGGTTTTCATTCATCTACACCAAGCAAAAGCAGCACTTAACTTCACAACCTGCATTTTTAGAATTAATTTGTGTTAGCCATAAACTGTGTGTGGATTTGCTTGTAGTTACTGATACACAAATGTTTGGCAGCTATTAAGGAAAACAAATAAAACTGATCTAATCAGGTTCAACAGAGATGTGTGGTTTTGTTTTCCTCTACAGGGTGGGCCTGGTTTACCTGGTCGAGCTGGATTTCCTGTGAGTCTGCCTGTGTGTTTTCTTGTATAAACCATATGCACAATATTAAAACTTTAATATGTAACTACATGAATGTGAAACATCAGATGATATTATTTTATGGAATTCTTTTGAAACGATACTGTAATGATGCATTAGTCAGGGATTACTTTGAGATAAACATGTTTGGAGGGTTAGTTGTACATAAATCAGGAGGATGGGCTGTGAAGGTAGGTGACCTACTGATATCTGTATTTACAAATTTAGCCATATTCATTCCAATAATTTAGCAATCAACAAATCATAAATAATTTTTTTATGCTAATCCCATAGTTATTAATTATCAACGCGAAGGCAAAAAAAGTTGGGTGCTGTCAAATCTAACTGATCTAATGGGACATTTTTAAGTATTTTGTTTTATTTTTTAATTTATTACAGGGTCCTATGGGGCCAAAAGGTGACCAAGGAGATCCTGGTCCTCCAGGCTATGGTGAGAAGGTAAAGTCTACATTATATGTTAGACTTTGGCTGCTCATGGTCATTTCTGCTCAAGACATTTCTGTTATTGAGTATTTGTTGTGTTCAGGGTGAAAAAGGCGAGCCAGGTTTGGTTATTGGCCCTGATGGAAATTTTCTGAATTTGGCACAGCTAGCTGGTCCAAAGGTGAGTCTCAGTGAATTTTGACTGTCTGCATTTCTATCTATTATTTGACGATGTACTCTTGGTCTTTAGTGTATTTTGTGATGATCATGTTGTTCTTGAAACTAATCACCCCCAAACTATGCATGCAGGGAGGCAGGGGACTTCCAGGACCTGTTGGGCCCCCTGTAAGGTTTTCCATTTCTAAGACTTTTGGTTAATGTACTGAAACTGTTTAAATTGCCTCTTCAATCACCAGTCAATTCACAGCGTGTTTAATTATATAATCTACATGTGCAGGGACCATATGGGCCTCCTGGACTGAAAGGTGAAATTGGAATGCCTGGAAGACCTGTAAGTGCTTCTTTCTCACTGCTTTACTAAAACTGACCATAGTGAAGTTATTCTATAGCATTTTTTTCTTTTTACCTTAGCATGGTATTTGCCCTTTTGTTGTTATTCACCAAGTTCAACAAAAGACAAATAAATCAATAACTTTCTCCTTTCAGGGACGTCCTGGCATAAATGGATACAAGGGCGAGAAAGGAGAGCAAGGGGTTGGATCTGGCTTTGGCTACCCTGTAAGCATTAATACTATTAGCAATACCTTAGCTTGGGAGGCTTAGCAGCAAAGATGGTTTGATGACATTAGCTTACTTTACATCCCTCAAGCCTGTATTTTACAGGCATTGTGCGACTTCTGTGCTCCCTGTGCTGTTAAAGGTCACTTTAAAGATGACTGGCCATCACATAAAACTCTTCACACTGAGTGTAATACAGAGCCCCTGTCGACTTAAAAGGTTACTTTTAGGATATTATAAATAGTTTATTTTTAACACCAACAAATATTTAAGTCTTTTTTCCCCTTTCTGTTGTTTTGGTTTTAGCTTTCGTAACTAAACATTTACTGAGCATCATTCATTTCTTAGCTCTGTTTTTTAATCTTTTAATGAAACTCAATTCGAATACGACTCCTTCACTTGGGTTCTAAATATTGCATTCAAGTGAACTTTCATTTAGCTAAGTATTACTAAAGCAACTTATGCTTCATTAACCCTCTGTGGTCTATTGACGCGCCGGCGCGTCACACCGAGATCGGCGATAAAAGGGGGCGGGGCATGGGGGCGGGGCCGCAATGCGATTCCGTTTTGATTTGTGTTGACAGTGCATATTGCCCTAGACCCCAGAGGGTTAAACAAGAGCTGCACTTGTTTCCTAACACAAAACAACTCTGCTCTTCTTTTGTTGAATGTTATGTTATCTTTTGTTATGTTTTTAAATGCCAAATATTATGTTGCTAGACACATTTCTCCAAGAGTACCCACACTTAATCCCAACAAAAGCTTTACATCTGTATATTAAATTCACAAAATCATCGAGTCCTCGAAAAATATTGAATAACTTTATTTTCATTAGGGAGTGCCTGGCCCTCCAGGACCACCAGGTCCACCAGGACCCCCCGCCCCAGCCAATCCTTTAGACCGTTTCAATGTGAGTACACAGGATCCCAAAACCTCTGGTTTTAAATGGACATTTATATGTGCCAGCTAAAATTCATATCTCTCATCTTCCTTACTGAATATTTTCCTCTGTTGTTGTTGATTGTTTCCCTTCTGTTAACAGCGCTATGATGAAAGGAATTATCCAGGTATGTCGTCCTCACACGTTTTATTGTTTCAGTGTGTAAAACATTTTTTTTAAATATATGGTCGGACAAAATTCCTCAAAGAGAAGAATCATAGTAGAGCGATTCAATAAATATGAGAGGGGAAAGGAGGAAGGATTTTTAAAGGATTCAAAGTGTCTGCAGAGATAAACAGTGCGATCTATGAATCTCATTTCAGTTCTGCTCCTTCAGCCTGCAAAGGATATACACTCAACTGTCAGGAGATTAAGCTTTCAAGTCTAGATTTGAAAAAAATGAATGAAGAAATCACTGGCAGTAGTAGAGCATGTGGCTTTCAAGGGTGCCAATGTTAATTAAACCTGCAGAGTGTTCTGAGTAATTCTGTAATGTGAAAAACTTTGTATTTTGTGTCGTAGCAATTAAAGGAGAAAAAGGAGAGCGTGGTGAGCCTGGACTTCCAGGGATCCCAGGTAAATCCTAATTTTTGCATTAGAAATAAATGAAATATCATTACTTTATGATCGTATAGGGTTGGACAATCTTTTCTCTTGATCATTCTCACGTAAAGTCATGCACATACTGCTTAAAGAGTTATCTGCTATGTATATCTGCTACGGGGGAAGTGTGTATTCTGTGACTAGTTGGGAGTGGTTCCCGGAGGTTTCTGGCTCTCAATCAGGTGAAATCACATACAAAGAAGGCACTACACCAAAAACGTCCTAGTGATTGCTTTATTGCTAGCAGATTGCAGCTGTTCTATGTAGTTTCTCATGTTTGTCTGTAAATACTTGTTTACTACTAACCCAGCAATAGTACAAGCTGAAAACGTGCAACACAAACCAGAAATGAACAAGGTTTGCTTTCAAAGTAGCAGCTCAGTGCTGCAACAACATGATTTATAAGATATCAATTTTACTTTAGAGGCAAACAGTCTAGAAGAATTATCTGTATTCTTGTAGGTTCTGTGTTCTTACAGTGTAAAATGCCTTGAGGGGACTGTTTTTGTGATTTGGCAGTATATAAATAAAATTCAATGGAAATGACTTTAAACAGTCTCCATTTCTGGTTTGTGTCACAATTTTGCAACAGCTCAGAGAGTAGCTGACCAGTGTTTGTAGACGAGTCCGTCACTTCTATTCAAACTACCGCTGCAACAATTTGCTAGCAACCAGAGCAATCCCAAGGTTTCTGCCAACTACTTGGGGATTATGCTTTGCATGACCAGTCTGGGTGGTCAGCGTGGACATTCAAATTTGTGAATGCAACAACTCAAATACGAAGTCACCTAGGATTTTCACATTGATACCATAGGTGCACCTACTCAAACTGAATTTCAGTTTTCTAAAAAAGGCATTTTAAACTGTTAATCGCATTCTCTACTCTGAACAGCTCCCAATTACTAAACTCCTCACCTTATCACTAAGTGAGAGCCCATCGGCCTTTTGGAGAAAACCAATTTCTGCCACTCGAATCCGCAATCTCATTCTTATGGCGTTTCTGAACAACGATGTGCCATCTGGTGGCAGATCGCTGCATAACATTTAGAGACATTCATTTACCAGCATTCGGCATCAATTCATATTTTAAACAATTAGATTATATGACTAGTAAGTCTTGTACCGACTAGTGACAACAGCGATGATTAGTCGGCTAGTTGACATCCCTAATCTGGATCCAAATATATTGGTAGTATTTACTGAATGCATTAATGGAAAAACACGTTTTAAAAGGAAAGACTCACACGTGGGCATTGCTTCAACACTTGAAGGTGGGCATGTGTGACATTTGTGGAGGTATCTTTGTTGGCACAATCTCATAGTGATGACAGCTAAACATTCACATGCAAGCCAGCTGTTTGATTGGCTCTTAGCATGACACAGACTGTTCATGTAAAACACTGATTACTCACGGCAATGATTAACTTCGCTTTCATTTTGATCTCTAAACAACTACCTTGCTCTCTGAGGATTACAATGGCGTGGGGCAGTGAAACAGTTTGATTTCATTTTACCAGCAGACCTACTGGAACCTGAAAAGTTGAACTTTAGTGCTAAAGCCTGAAATTCGTACATATGAATTACATGTCTTTGTGATCACGCTGACCATTGTTGGTCCCTGAGATCATCTACTGTCATCACAACCATAATGCTGCATATTCAGCACGCTACACACGTTTCACTAAATCGTCTTTCTTGTTTTTTTCAGGAGCATCCCCCAGTGTTGATATTTACACATTCAGGGTAAGCTAGCTCATTGTTACTGCAGTCATTTTTTTTTGTTTATTTCTTCTTCATCAACAAACAACGTTCAACTTCTTCTGACAGAACGAACTGAAGGGAGAGCATGGAGAACCAGGTGTCAAAGGAGAAAAAGGAGAGCCTGGTGGTGGATATTATGACCCACGATTTGGAGGAGTACAAGGACCTCCAGGACCACCTGGCCTCCCAGTGAGTTCTGAGACCTTATTTGTTAAAACAAAGCAAAAGCATTTGTCCTGATCTAGATGTGATATTCCAGAAATTTCTATTTTCTTTCCCACATTAGGGTCCAAAGGGAGATTCCATAATTGGGCCACCTGGACCATCAGGACCAACAGGGCCACCAGGAATTGGTTATGATGGTCGTCCAGGTCCTCCGGGACCACCTGGACCTGCTGGACCTCCGGGGTCCCTTTTAGGATCATATCGGCCCAATTATCGTAAGTGTCTTTTTCCACTATAAAAGACACTTTTTTAGTGTTAAAAAACAATACAGGTTTACAGGTGTTTACCTATAAACCTGTAGCCACATCGTTTTAGTTTAGCAGTTAGTGGCCACTTAATCTTACTGAATACACTTTACTTGTTGAATGCTGGAGATAAATTGCACTTCTGTTTCCTCTGTTTTATATTCAAGCTGTCAGTATCCCTGGTCCTCCTGGCCCACCTGGCCCACCTGGAGTTCCTGGTCTGTCCTCTGGAGTGAGTACCATCACTGGATTTTATTCATGGCTCCATCACATGATTCTAATTTCATAAAATTCATTCATCTGTTTGTATCTACCTATCCATTTATCCATCCATTTTCTTCCGCTGGGTCGCGGGGGCAGCAACCTAAGGAGAGAAACCCAGACCTTCCTCTCCCCGGCCATCTTCTCCATCTTGTCTGGGTGAACACCAAGGCCAGGCCAACGGAGAGATATAATCTCTCTAGCATGTACTGGGTCTGCCTTACCTCCTGGTGGGACATGCCTGGAACAACTCACCCAGGAGGTGTCCAGGAGGCATCCATCCTTGTTAGATGCCTGAACAACCTCAACTGGCTCCTTTAGATGTGGAGGAGTAGTGGCCCTACTCTGAGCCCTCTCCCGCATCGTCCGCTGCAGCCACAGCACCAATTCATCTGTCAATCTTGCGCTCACCTCCTAATTCGTTCAAAAGAAAAGGATCTTGAGATACTTAAACTCCTCCACTCGGGGGAGTAATTCATCCTTGAGCCGAAATGGGTACTCAATCCTTTTCCGGCTGAGGAGCATAGTATCGGAGGTGCTGATTCTCATTCCCGCCCCTTCACACTCTGCTGGGAACCACTCCAGTACGAGCTGCAGGAAACCACCTGATGAAGCCAACAGAACCATGTCATCTGCAAAAAGCAGTGACGAGATTCTGAGATGACCCAGGTGGAAGCCTTCCGCCACTTTGGTACTGTAACAGTCACAATTGTGTGGCGTCTCTTTAAGACAACCTAAGTTAAGGGTTAGTGATGTCACAAGTATGCGCCACTGCTCTCTATGGAGTATGGAAGAAACCTGCTTGCACGTGAACGTATGGACTGAGACCAACCTTATATTTTTTACCTCCCTAACTAAAAGCAACGCAACGGGTTGTAGGAACACTGCGCTTCATGTATGATAAGACAGCACCCGTTTAACCAGCCCTTGTAAGGTTGGTGAAAAGAGTGTGTATTAAAGGACAAGCACTGTGGAACTCCTAGTACCAGTGTGGTTTGTGAGTTTTTGACTGTCTTCTAAGTGTTCCTGCAGCCTTCTCTCAACCAATGAATACAACCCAAGTTACAGTACGCCTAGAAATTCTGTCCATAAAAATTATGAACAGAATCAGTGACAAAGGGCAGCCCTGGTGAAGCCCATCACCCACCAGGAATGAGTCTGACTTATTGCCGGGATGAAAACCATATTGTTCCTCCTATTAGTTCAACTAACAGACGGACTCTCCTTTCCAGCACCCTGGCACAGACTTTCCCGGGTAGGCTGAGGAGTGTGATCCTCCTATAGCTGGAGCACATCCTCTGGTCCCCTTACTTACAGATGGGAAACACCACCCCAGTCTGCCAATGCAAAGGTACTGCCCCTGATCTCCACACAACATTGTAGAGGTGTGTCAACCAAGACAGCCCTGCAACATCCAGTGCCTTCAGGAACTCAGGGTGAACCTCATCCACCTCAAGGACCCTGCCACCAAGGAATTGTTTAACTGCCTCAGTGACTTCACCTCCAGTGATGGGCGAGTCGTCCCCCTCATTCCCAGACTCTGCTTCCTCTATGGAAGGCGTGGTAGTCGGATTAAGGATGTCTTCGAAGAATTACTTCCACCGCCCAGGAATATCCTCAGTTGAAGTCAGCAGCACTCTACCTGCACTGTGTATAGTGCAGGTAGAGTGCTACTTTCCCCTTCTGGGTCGCCTGATGGTTTGGCAGAATCTCTGAGGCAGTCTGAAAAGTCTTTTTCCATGGTCTCTCTGAACTCCTCCCACACCCCAGTTTTGCTTCAGCCACTGTCTGAGCCGTGTTTTGCTTGGCCTGTCGGTACATATCAGCTGCATCCAAAGTCCGAACAGGCTAACTAAGCCCGATAGGACTCCTCCTTCAGCCTGATGCTTCCCATCCCTTTTGGTGTCCACCATCTGGTTCGGGGGCTACCACCACAACAGGCACCAACCACCTTCGGCCACAGCTCAGTGCAGCAGCTTCACCAATGGATGTAATGAACAGAGTCAATTCGGAATCAATGTCCAGAGTGACGTCCATCGGAATGCTGTCAAAGCTCTGCCCAAGCCATGCGTTGACGTGAGCCCAACTAGCTGGTACCTCTCAACCTCATGCACTAGCTCAGACTCCTTCCCCACCAGAAAGGTGATGTTTGATATCCCAGTTGCTAGTTTTGGTAGCCAGAGATCAGTCCGCCATGGTCTCTGCCCCTGGTCGCCGCCCAGCACACACTATACTGTTTGTATTTTTTCTTAAATATAACTGGCTGATATATGGTGGTCTTTTTTTGTGTGTGCAGGTGATGGTTTTGAGATCATATGACACAATGATTGCTACGGCCAGACGTCAGGAAGAAGGCAGTCTCATCTACATCATAGACAGAGCAGACCTTTACTTGAGAGTACGCGATGGAGTGCGGCAAGTCATGGTACAGTTATCTACTTTTCAAAGCAGTGCTTTGAATTTGATCAAATCAGACTTTTAAACCAGTTTACACCATTAATACTGTATCACAGGTTTATAAAATATGAAAAAGTTGATTTAAAACTACACTAAACAGTTGATTCCTCTCCCCTCAGCTTGGAGAGTACAATCCTTTCTTCAAAGATCTGGTAAGATTCATAGAACCATAGAATAAAATATTGTAACATATACATGACTTAATTATTTCATTCATTTTCCACACAAAGGAGAATGAGGTGGCAGAAGTCCAACCGCCACCTGTGATTTTGTACCCACAATCCCAGGACCAGTCCCAAAACAACGGAGCAGGCCATTACTCTGAGGGCTTCACCTTGATAAAACCCATTGATCCTCCAGCACCCACACCTGCAGACCCCCGATACTTTCCAAAGTATGAGCCCAGATTCCCAGACCAGACACACACGGGTCATACCGATGGAAGATTTGCCACCCAGCAGACGGAAAGCAGATTCCCTGTCACTCCTCAACGACAACCCGTCCCCCCTGTGCTGGCCCCTGCTGGCCGTTTCAACGCACATGTATCAGGAGTGAGTAAAGTGGATACTTAAGAGCTCAAAAATATAATAAATATCAATTTACCTTACATAGGGTGATGAAACAAAATATCACTATAGTAATATTGCTGTTATATAAGAATTGTTGATATAAATGCCAAATATATAAATGTTTTTCCTAAAACATCTTAACTATATGCCTACTCTATTTTAACTTAACAGAGTCACTCTGTCAGCGCTTGTTGTGAGACAAAGGAAAAGAAACAGTTGATGTAAAATGAAAATTTGTGTGATTTTCTTCTTGGCAATCTGTTTTTATCAGCTGCACCTCATCGCCTTGAACAGCCCTCACACCGGTAACATGCGAGGGATTCGTGGGGCAGACTTCCTGTGCTTCCAGCAGGCTCGTGCTGTCGGCCTGAAGGGAACATTTAGAGCCTTCCTGTCCTCTAAGCTTCAAGACCTCTACACCATTGTCCGCAGGTCGGACAGAGACAGCATCCCCATAGTGAACCTCAAGGTAAGACCCAACATTACTAAGGACAGCTGCATGACTGGCACCATCTTTCTGAAAAACTGAATAATGTCAGTGTTAGGAAAAACATATAGTAGGAAAAACATCACTAGTATTAGTAAAGAAAAATTCATATACTAAATGTTGCATTTTCTTTTTCCTTGCAGAACCAATTGTTGTTTAGCAGTTGGGACTCTCTCTTTGGTGACAATGCCAGCACAATGAGGGAAAACGTACCGATCTACTCCTTTGATGGTAGAGACATCCTCAGGGATAGCGCTTGGTGAGTCTTTGCCACCAAAAAACAAAAATATATTTAACACTAGCATGTGGTTGTTAACCAGGCTTTGTTTCATTTGCTAATTTGTAATCTTTTGTTCTTAATCACCTCCAGGCCTGAAAAAATGGTCTGGCACGGATCAAGCAAGAAAGGCCACCGGCAAACAGACCAGTACTGCGAAACATGGCGGACTGGCGACCACGCTGTGACTGGTCTGGCATCATCACTACAGAGCGGCCACCTCTTGCAGCAAACCCACAGCAGCTGCTCCGGCTCCTACATCGTCCTTTGCATTGAGAACGCCTTCACATCACCCTCCAAAAAATAAAGATGTCCATTCTCCTGCTTTTTTTTTTTTTTTTAAATAATTCTGGGCCCTAGCTAAACCATCCATTTTACATCCAAACAGACATGTTTTGTTCTTAATTCCCCGATAACACAGCTTGTGAACATGTGGCATCCAATGAACTGGCCCAGCGGCACTCCGCCCGGCAGGGAGACTTTCCATTGTCTGCTCCTCCCCTCCATACACGCCAAAGAGATGGGTCAAACAGAGGGGTGTTGGTCCCTTTTCTCGGGGGCATTGGCACATATTTTCTTCAAGGGGCAGAACAACAGCAGAGAAGCTAAAAGCCTTCTCAAATTTTAGCCCTTTTTAAAAATTCTGTATATTACATGTTTGTAATTTGTGCTTTTTTTTTTATGTTATCAGTGTTTTACCTTTTGTTAAAAAAATATGCTATATCCAATTTTTTTCCTCCATATCATAGGTATTGATGATTTCCACATTTTTCCCTCCGAATTCTTGTTTGGAATTGTGGGTTGTGATGGGGTACAGCAAACCTTTAAATCGAAATAAGATGATAGATATTTATTTTTAAATGAAGTTATGTAAGTTTAAAAAAATGCCAAATACCCTCATTTATAATCTACAAAATATGGAACATTTAAAAAAAACTCCTCTGTAAAGAACCTGTGCCTTATTACACACACGGAAAAGCTTTACACAATAAGCTCATATACTTCTTTTGTACTCATTCTGCTGATAGCCGAGCATTAGAACAGTTTTCACCCAGGTGCACTCAGATGCAGGTTTTTCACACTAAAGTTTAAACGGTCACAGACACTCCTGTTATGAATAATTATGTACCCAGAGGGCAAGATTCCTTCTCATTGAAATTGAGCCTTATGATTCTAAAGTGATTATTTCCCCCTTTGCTACCTTATAAAATCCTATCAGTGATTAAGCTGGAAATGATTAGCTTGCTGCTAATCTTTGTTGGAGTGATTGCTGTCATGGGTCTCAGGAAGCGGAAAACCGGAATAATGAGAACTTTTTTTTTTTTTTTTTCTTTTTTAAATT
>VOQK01002101.1:6153-36046 GCA_015052645.1 Benitochromis conjunctus
AAGTAATATTCACAGAATAATATCTGAATATCTAAGTCAGCTTGCACCATAAGCTTTATGTTATTTATGTGAAACATCAAATGATTTTATCAGCAGAGATTTCTTACAGAATTTTTTGCAGGACAGTGACACAAAGGGATTCTCGTTTTACCTGAGCAGGTGAAAAATACAGCTACTTTTTAGACACGTGTAGCCAGACACGGCAAAGCTTTTGGGTGTCCGTATTTTTTAGCTGATCTTAATCTTTTCACTTTCCATTGAGTAAGAAGCAAAAAAGCTAAATTCTAGAAAAGGATCTTAAGGGCTGAGCTAAAGACTGCTGACTTTGTGTTAGGGAATATTTTCTCAGCCATTACATTTAATGTGAGATGCTATGAATATTTGTGTAAATCTGGCAAGTAATGTTTGCCAGAGGAGAGACTTTTGAAATGACGTTAGCCACAGTAAAGCCATTAGCTTCCAGGGTTCGGAGACAGCTGCATGAGAAACTCAAGCTGGCAGAGCTCGGCTTCTGTTGATTCTTTGACTCTGTGTTATATAAGAGTGAAAAACACAACTTACTGAGTATTTGGCTGAGGCATATTCAAAGGCTTCATCTTTGGGCAATTAAAAATGACATTGTTATGTCTTGATTGATAAAAATCAACAAAAATAATAGCGGTAATAAAATGCCTCGGCTGGAGGATATTAGCAAATATGGAAGTGCATCCATCTGGGAGATTCTCCACAGATTTTTGAATAATTTAATAATGTTTGGTGTTTTACATTTGTTTTACTGTAATAGTGTTCATGTGATCTTTAACATGGGAAGATTCCTTTGCATTGTCATACTGTAGTAGGTACATCAAGCCTGAAGGGCTAAATCATGAAGCCAGCACAGGCATTCTCCATAAAGCAATATTCTGTAAAAGCATAAAAAGCATCACATTTTCAGGACATTTCACTTGTGGTGTTTATAGTTTTTAAGGTCAACTTAACTTTAAAGAGATAGTTTGTAATTTTAAGAACAATAATTTATCAACCTGGACTTGGGTAAGAGGAAGGTTTTTGTTTTCTGTCTTTGTAATAATAGCAGAAAAAAATGGACAAAACAAAAATTTGAAAACTTAGTTTAACATGGGATTGATAGCAAAACTAAAGTGTGACATGTGGAGTGGATATAATGAATATAATGGGAGTATAATGACCACACAACTGATTACCAGGCTCATGGTTCTTTGCAAAAATCAAAGCTAGCTAGACTTTATAATGCTGTTAACTGCATACCTTTCACCCAATGGCCAGGTGTGACATGTATATGTCAATGGTTGTGTATTTGTGTTTCAATCAACAAAGTGTACACATTATTGAATGTATTCTGATACATTTTATATTACCTTCCTTTTGGCAATTGTAAAAATATGTTAATATTTTGTAATAATGTATCAAGACCATTTTTCAGTACCATAAGTGAATTTCAGATAAGGATAAAAAAAAATGACTGATGAATGATAATAAAATGACTTTAAAAAATTCATATGCCATTTTCTGCTTATGCATTTCTTTCTGCTTATGTATCTGAGCTTTGCAGTTACACACATCGATGCTGTATGCTGTATAAAGCCAGAACTACCATCCTAAATTAACATAGATAAATGAGCCCTCAGATGTGAAAACGTACCAAAGTCAGCAAAACAGCTGCCCCTCTCTACCTTTCTTTGGCCTACAAGCAAGCACAGACAAACATATATAGACACACACACGTTATTGGAAGTCTGATGTATGCATAGTCTTTAAAAGCAAACGCATGTAAACACACACGTGCACATCTATGTGGATGAGTGATTAGTAACTTAATGCTACTGAAGCGTCATCAGTTTTCAGTGGAGTGCAGAAGTTTGTTGTTATGAATTATGACCTCTGTAATGCCATCCATCTACCACTCTGTTTTCCCTCCATCCTCCCTCCGTCTAGCTTTCTTCTCATCTATATGTGTGTGTGTGTGTGTGTGTGTGTGTGCGTGCGCGCGTGCGTGTGCGTGCATGTGTGTGTGCGTGCGTGCCTCTCTCTCTCTCCTCCCCTGTTTAAGTCTTCTTTTCCCACTCCTTCTCATAGCTCACTTCTCTGCCTGCCTGATCACAATAATCAGATATGATTTATAGTGGCACACATGCAAACATACACACACAGAGACGCACAGACACACACATACAAATTATTAATCAGATATTTGTCCTGCAGTGGCTCGTCATAATTCTGACAACAGAATCGCTGGAAAATAAAAAAGCTCTGCTACAAGACACTTGCTCTCGTTTGGCAGATCACACAAACACACACACGCACACACATGCGCGCACCAATCTTTCATCTCTGTCATTATTTTCTCATCCTTCCTCCAGCCTAGCTCATTCTAATGTGCTACACACTGTCTTAGGTTAGCTGATGCAAAAATGCTAAATGATGCCGTACTGTCCTAATGGGATTTATGCCACAGGCATGCTAATGATTGCTGGAAGCTGATGTTAAAGGCGCAATCAGTAATATTTCAATGGCTCTTTGCACCAAATGGACGTAATTTATGAGTGGGGAGACCTGCGAAAGTCGATGATCAATGCCGGCAGCTAACAGGGGAACTCTGAAACTTTCTAACCACGCAGGTCTGTTTAGTGAGCTTGTATCTGTGAATGTGAAAGAAATGGCATCTGGGGAGATTATTAGAAAATGGAGGACGTCTCCACATCAAAAAGATATCTGCAGAAATCTGTGCTCTTTTTGTCTTTGTCTGCTTTTCAGGAAGCACATCCTCACTACTGACTCCAACAACCTGCAACATGCACCCTCACATGCCTATGTCGTGAACAGTAAAGATGAGTAAAATTGAGTGTGAGTGGCACTCTGCAAAACTATCTAGTAAGAACAATCGGTATGGGACTGACAATGTTCTCCCCTTTTCAACTCAATAGCATGGAGCATACCAAATCTTTTACGCATAACGTGCCTTTTAATTGCACGCTTTGCCTACAGAGTAGTGAAGGCAAGGATGTGAAAGCCTCAAGACAGGAATATGCTCAGAGATGTTTACTAAGGTTGCAATATTTCATCACTGAGAAATCGCTTTCCTCAGCAGATCAAAAACCACAGAGTCCCATTTCCCTTATTTTCAAGTCAGTAAAGTGAAGATCTTTCCTGAACACGTAATAAGTAGCATGAAGGTTTGAGCTGCAACATAAGCTGGTATCTGCCTTGAACAATAAACACATAATGCAAGAAAAAAGATTAAAGCATGTCAGTTTTCATAACCGAGCAAAACGTATTAGATTGGGAATGGAATTCTCCCCATGTATGGTTACTACCCTTATATTTATATTCTTTGATCATAGTTTTTAATTACTGCCAATGTTTAATGTCAGTGCAGGACGCAGTGTGCCGTGTAAGGAGGGGGAATTTAGCAAACACAAGAGTCAACGGTTCTTTCGCCCTAAGCATAGCATTAGGAGTGAAAGGGAAGATCTACTAGATTGTAGTGAGACCTGCTGTGATGGACGGTTTGAAGACCGTGGCACTAACAAACAACAGGATGCCAGGCGATGGAAGAGTTAAAGATGTTAAGATTTTCATTGAGAATGACCAGAAGGAATGGACAAGATTGGAAATAAGTACATCAGAACGACAGCTCAGGCTGAGTATTTTGTAGACAATGTTAGAGAGGCAAGGCTGAGATAGTTCACACGTGTGCAGAGAAGGGGTGACGTTGAAGGACCACATTTAGAGGGTTCGTAAATGAAAAATGGTAAATAGATCGGTTCTTATGTACCACTTTTTTACTGAACTTGAGCACTCAGAGCACTTTATACAACATACCTTATTCACCCATTCACACCCAGTCATGCAAGCACTTTTTTCTACATCTAAGTGCGTTCCTGCTAATATTTGCACATAGTCATACCCCAGAGAGAAAATTGTCCATGCATATTTAAACATGAAGACGGGAGATTGGAGCAGCACCAACCTTCCAATTAGTAGATGAGCTGCTCTGTGTCCAGAACTACAGTAACCCCACATGTGACAGCAGAGGATGCTAGAGATAGGGTGAGATGAAGGACGATGATCTGCCGTGGTGACTCCTAAAGGGAGTAGCCAAAAGAAGAAGAAGAAGCAGATATTGACAATGCAGAAGAAGAAAAAAACAAAACCAAATTCAGGCTTTTGCTGACTAATTCAGTCTCCACATTGTCTGCCGATAGAACAGATAAATCTGTCAACACAGTCCACAAAAACATGACTTTGACTTGTCCTCAAGGCTGTAATAATAGGTTCAACACCAAAAAGAATTGTTACTCTGGGCTTCGTCTGAGGCTGCTGAGAGAAAAATTCAGAGTTTTCTCCTTCTGTGTTCGGTCCATGCACTGTTGCCTGAAACTTGTCAATCATTTTAACAGTGCTTTTGTGTAGCGTGATCTCTGAATCACGCTTGTTTGCGCTGTCACTCTTGAGTTTGCCCATCTGGCATGAATCACACACATGCAATTTTGCAATAGTCACCGTGAGTATGGAGATATATGGCTGCAAGTGAAAATACGGCAAATCTAGAACAATATCAAGATTCTTGAATGTGGATTTTACAGTTTTCTACTCAATCATCCCTCTCATTCACATGCATGCATACAGTAAATGTGTGGGTCGTAATTATAAACTCTGGTTTCACTGATACGTCCCTTCTTCCCTTACGCTTTTCTCCGGTGTGTTTTCCCTCTCTCTCTCTCATTCAATCTCTGCTAATGCATATGAAATGGTAGAAAAGCTTGAATTTGAATCTCTTTTGGGATAGCAAGCAACGCTCTCATTATTATGCCTACCCCTGCCTTGTGGTAAAAACAGAAAGTGAAAGGAGCAAAAATAAAAGTAAACTCTGTTCTCGCACTTAACCAGGAGGAAATCAGACTCTCTCCTGGTCAAACCATGAATTCTAATGTTCAAAACGTTTTCCTTCCAAACACTCTCATACATGGATGCACACCTGCGTACACACACACGCACACACACGCACACACACAATGATGCAAAAGTTTTAATTGATTGGTCGGCATGTCAATCAGAGCTGTGATTTCCCTCTGGGTCATTTCCCAGCTGCTGTGTTTCTTTGTGTGCGTGTGTGTGTGTGTGTGTGTGTATGTGAGTGTGTTATTTCACTTGCCCGGCGTTCTTCGAGATTTTTGTGTGCAAGAAAATTGTCTTTGTTCTTTGATTTCCAATTAGAAAGACAAACTGCCTGTCTGTCTGCTTTTATTTATTACCTTCTGCATATTTACTTGCTTCCTCCAACATTTCCTTTCTCATCCCACCACCAGTGTTATGCTTCCATTTCCATCTTGTCTTCCTTTCATTTTATGTTCCTCACTCTAAAAGGCCACCCCTGTCATCTGTAATCAGCTATTCTCTCCACCTCATCTTGTCCACATCTGGGAGTATGATCTTGAGCTCCGTTTTCATTAAGCCACTTGATGACTTCATCTCCTTTTCACTGAATGCAACATTCCTTGTGTTTGCAAGTGGTACACAGGCTTACTCAACTCTCCATAAGCCCTTTACAGTGGATGTCTTATGGACCATTGGATTACCTTCTGGGTGCCAACATTTCATTCCTGAATTCGAGTAACAACATCCAATCGGTGGGTGGCAATAATACAAAGGAGACTTCTGAGCTCTTCTCAGCTATTATTTTCTCCCTCTTCTCTATATGTGATATATACTCACTGTATGTTATATACACTTGATTACATACACCTGTTCAATTGCTTTTTATAGCAGTTAATCAGCCAATCACATGGCAGCAACTTAATACTAAGGCATATAGACATGGTTAACTGCTGAGGTTAAAACTGAGGATCAGAATAAGGAAAAAAGGTGATTTAAGTGACTTTAAATGTGGCATGGTTGTTGGTGCAAGTTAATGACTGGTCTGAGTATTTCAGAAACTGCTGATCTACAAGGTTTTTCCCATACAAGCGCCTCTAGAGTTTACAGAGAATGGGCTGAAAAAGATAAAATATCCAATGAGCAGCACAGTGGTCAGAGCAGAGTGGCTATAGACTGCTTTTGGGAAGCAACAGTAACTCAAATAATTACTTACTATCACGATATGCAGAAGAGCATCACAATTTGCTGAACCTTGTAGCACATGGGCTACAGCAGGAAACCACACCGGTTGCCACTCCTGTCAGCTAAGAAAAGGAAATTGAGGCTATAATTCACATATGCAGACCAAAATTGGATCATAGAAGATCCGAAAACTGTAGTTGTCTGATGAGTCTTGATTTCTGCTGTGATATTCGGATGGTAGAGTCACAATATGGATTAACATCTTCTGATGGCTGATGTCACAAAGCTCAAATCATCTCAAACTAGTTTCTTGACTTCACTGGACTCAGATGGCCTCCACAGTCTCAATCTAATAAACCACCTCATGGATGTTCTTTATTAGATTGAGAATCGGCAGCAACTGTGTGATGATATCATGTCAATATGAGGCAAAATCTCTGAGGAATGTTTCAAGCACCTTATTGAATCTACGCCACGAAATATAAAGACATTTCTGAGGGCAAAAGAAGAGTGAACCCCAACACTAGCAAGCTGTATCTAATAAAGTCGCAAATGAGAGTACAGTTAGGTATTCCAGCAATACATGTTACCATAAACCTAACGGGATGGCCCTTTTTTTGTGCCAGTACGACTAAAGTTTCCTCAAACTGGTTGTGTTTTTATTGTGTTATTGTATTGTGTACCATCATATATATCAATGCTGTCTAATTGATAGGCTCAAGACATTTGTCGTTTAAACTCACTGTTACTTCAAATGTTTCTGTTGATTGATTATGGAACGATCCCAAGAGGAGAGTTAGAAAAATGGTTTTGATAAAAACTTTAGATATTACAACTTCAGTTCATAACTATTTCTCTTTTAACTGTATCGTGAAAAAAAAACTCAGTTACTCTGTTTGATTACTGTTCGGGCTTTATTTGAACATTATTTGTATCCACAAAACGGACATTTCTATTTCTGACTAATTCAGTTACAAGTATATGCATTTAAACTACATAACACAATATATATTTAAAAAGAAGCTTAAGCTGTGTATTCCACCACAAAGTTTGGCTAACGCTCCAGCTACATTAGCTATATTGATGAAATGTAGCTAACTGCCATGGCTGTCTGTGTGTACATTCAGACGCTGAGTTGCTGCACTTAACTTTTACAGCGTCTCTATGTCCTATTAGTACCCCTATTATCAGCATAATGAGAGCTGTACAGCAGTGAGAGTGGGTCTAACTGACAGAACTGCAACATAAGAACATGGACCGAGCGTAGCGATTAGCTGGTATTTGGTGTTAACTGATATCCCTCGACAGGAAAGCTTTTCTCCAGGCCTATGTGTAGCGATTTACTGCTATTGATTTGATTTGTGATGGTTATAGAAGTTGCTTGCATTGTTAATCCCATGCAAATGCATTATTACTACAGTTTAGTCCATCTAATAATGTCACACAACTTGAAGCAACCTCTGTAACTTGAGCCGTTTGCATTTGTGGTCTTGGTTTCAGGCTCCTCACTGCTTTGTGGGGGGTTAGAAATAGAGTATTTTGGGTGCAAATTAAAAAGGCTCATCTCACAGTATTTCAATTGTATCCAGAGATAATCCTTGGGATTTGCTTTGTAAGTCTGAGTGAAACATAGACTTAGTTTATCCCGTGTGAATGTGTGGCACAAAAGGCACATGGGGGGTAAATCACTTTTAAGTCTATTGTTTAGCAGTGCTTTAGATTGACAAGCAAGGCATGCTAAATTCCACGGCCTTTTTCCTTTATTTTGCAGGAATATTAAGTGAGTGGCACAGTGACAGAAATCTCTTTGATGTCATTTGTTACAGTAGGGTGTTAAGAAGAACCGAAAGCTATTACTGTGTTCTAACAGTGTTGTTTGACCTTGGAAGAGCAGTTAAGCCATTGTGGTCCACTGATGAAAACAAATCTTCTGCAGGACGCAAAAGCTATCCCAGGTTTTAAGCTGAGTGGTATTCCTATCAAATAAGAGCAGTCTACGAGGTCACAAAGGTTCATTGTCAAAAAGCACAGACAAAGAGAGAGTCAGATGAGTATAAGAGAAAAAACAGACAACAGAAGGGCACGGAGACAGAGGGGAGAATAAAACCTCATCAAAAAAAAGTGGGAAAAAAAGGATATACAAAGTTTAAAAACAGTTTTATGAAGACATGAAGCAAAAAAGAATCAGACAGAGGGAGGGAGGAAGGGGTGGAGGCCGGCATGAAAACAACAACAAAAAAAAAGTTAAAAAGAAAAAGAGGGAACTTTACCACAGAGAGCCGATTGCATGTTCAGAACTTTAACTGCTGGTCAAAACAACTACACATGCATATGCACTCACACACACATCCATGCATGCATGCCGATCCCAACACACTCTGAAAAGGGTTATTCTAAGCGATAATGTCTTTAGCAGTGCAGAGGACTGGTCGGACTTTGGTCCTGCGGTCGGGAAGCTCTGAAGCCAAAAGCTATGATAGTGGCTAGCCGGTTCTGATGCATGAAAATGCAAATCATCTCAATTGTATACGACACTTTTGTTGCATGGCCCCAAATAGAAGTGAAATTTTCATAATTAAAATAAAAGAAATACATTAAAGTGAAATATGTAGATACTTGTGTGACACTGAAGTTTTCTCCTTCAGACACACTTGCATGTATAATCCAAGTAAACTTTGAAGGTGAAAAATTCCCCAAAATATCACTGATGGCCTGCTGAAATGCAAAGTAGTGTGTTTGGGACACACTACACTGGCACAATTCACAGACTACACAAGCATGTAGTGTGGATGCTGCTCGGTGTGTAAGAGCACTAATGGAAGTATCTAAATTTTAAAAAGTATATGTGTTCATGTATTTGATGAGAGTTATAGGGCTGTTGTATGCCAATTTGCACAAGAATTGGACAGATTTTGGTTCAAATCATCAATATGACAGGAGAGCGGTACAACAGTAAGGGTCTACAGCCATCTGTAAAACACAGTGGAAGCCCTGTCATGGTTTGGGGCTTTTCAACCACTGGTGTTGGGCATCTTGTGAAAATTGATGGGATTACAAAAGCAAACAAGTACCACCAGATTTTTATTCACCATGTATTAACATCTGGAAATCATCTGGCAACAGCTTCCTTTTTCAGCATGACAATGATCCCAAACATACTGCCAATGCAGTAAGATCATACCTGGATAGAGAAATCGACAATGGAAAACTATCAGACATGGATTGGCCTCCCCAAACATCAACATTACAGAAGCAGTGTGGGATCGTCTTGACAGAGAACAGAACAAAAAGCAGCCAACATCCAAAAAAGAGCTCTGAATTTCCTTCAGAAAACCTGGAGAACTGTTCCTGAAGACTATTCCTGAATGACATGAATTACTAATCAAGAAAACTTGATTAAGAGAGTTGATTAAAGCTCATAAATACTGTATTTCCATGTATGTTTCAATAAATCGCTGCGCTTATTTCCCATTTTCCTAGATGAATACAAAGAAATGTCCGAACTTTCCCTCTTTCCTCTCATTTGCTTTCTTCTGTTACCGCAGTGATTCAAAACCACCTCAGCTATCGAAAAAACCCAGAAGTTGTCCTTCACACGCCACCTTAAAAGTGCCCTCGACAGGGATCTCAGCTCTTACGCTTTATCTATTGCAAGTCAAATAAGGTCACGTGTTCTGCTCTGGGACCTCTTGTTCACATTAAATTCAGATTTAACAGACATATTGAAGAGTGACTAAGCCAAGCATACTGCTGCTATAACCCCATTAACATTCACCTAACAAAATAACAAAAGAAATCCGTACACTTCAGAATCTCCTGGCAGAGCTGGCGGAGCAGAGCAGATACCCGGCCTTTATGTTTAAAAAGCTCTGTGTGTGAGGGAGTTGTTGTGTTTGGAAACAAGATTTTACAGGGAGGCCCTTTCTCTTTTCTGTGGTCAGTCCCTCAATTTCTTTCCTTCTTTTTGTCTATCAGTCGATCTGTTTGTCTGTTGTGGTCGGTGCTCATTTTAGCCTGAGGACAAGTCAACTCTACACACACACACACACACAGAGACACACATGCACAGCGTATTGGCACCGAGCTCAAACAAAACCACAGTGGTCCAGCCCTTGGCAGCATAGCCAAGATGAACTGACCACTTTGACGTCCGTCTGGACACACACATGCACACAAACGCACACAAATAGTAGAATAGAGCCGAATAGAGCTTGTGGAGCGGGGTAAAATATTAATTTCGTCCCCGTGTTTTATAGTTCATAATTTCACAATGATTAAAGAAGTTTTCTGAAACAGTTGGTTCGGTGAGCGCAAAACACTTTTGTTTTTTAAGGCTGTTTCTATTCATGCTTGCATTCTAGCCAGCTGTGTGCTTTCTTCACAGTTAAACACAAAATATATCGAGATATATCTCAGTTTTTAGAAACACTTAAATAGGACTGAAGCTCAGAAACACAAACACACCGAAGGCTTCGCTTCACGCTGACGAAAGAGTATTTCTTTACTTATTGACGTGTTTGAGTGGGCACACTACTCCCAGACACGCACACGCAGGGACCTGCACAAACAAACACACAGACATACATGCACACCCTGTGTAGGGCCCCAGCTAAAAGCAGAGGGGACTGTTTCCTGTCTGTCGAACCACACCCTAAGTGAAAGAAGGAGAGAGTACAGGGCACTCCTTGGCAAATACCATTTATCTGCACCCTAAATATGGATTTTTTTTCCATTTCTGTTTTACTTTTACATTAGATTAGTGGTCAAAGAAAGACAGTCGCAGTCATAGTTGAACAAGCTGAACCTAGAGTACCAGCACGCAGTGCATCCCACAGTGTTTAAGATACTCACATAAGCTCCTGTTTTTGATGCTGGTATGGTTTCTTTTGTCCTAAACTAATTTATAGTAGCTTTTGCCTCATTTAGGTTAAATAAGGATTAAAAACAAATTAAGCACAGTATGTAGAGTATGCATGTTTGTAGATGTTTACACAGCCTGCAGTCACCTATAGGGTGATCTTACTGTCTCCGTATGTACTTTGAAAACCCAATTACAGCTACACTCAGCAGCCACTTTGTTAGATACACCTTGCTAGGACCTGTTTGGACCCACTTTTCCCTTCAAAGCTGTCTTAGTTCTTCATGGCACACATTCAACAAGGTACTGGAAACATTCATCAGAGATTTTGGTCCACATTGACATGATGGTAATCTGAAGATTTGTCAAATGCACATCAATGATATGAATCTCCCACTCCTGCACATCCCAGAGGTGCTCGACTGTGGAGGCCATTTGAGTACATCGAACTCAACATTTTAAGGTGATTTAACCTTTGTGACGTGATCCTGCTGAAAGCAGCCATGAGAAGACACCGTGCTCATAAAGGGGTGGACGTGGAACTCACTGATGCTCAGTACTAAGCACACTGCACCACCACTAGTAGCCATTGAACCATTGATATAACGGAGGATGGATCCATGCATTCATGTTTACACCACACTGCAGCTGAAATTGAGACTCATCAGACCAGACAATATTTTTCAAGTCTTCCATTGTCCACTTTTGGTGAACCAGTGAGAACTGTAGCCATTCTCTTTTGACCTCTGACACCAATGAGGCATTTTCACACAGAGAACTCCCACTCACTGGATGTTTTTCTTTTTCAGATCATCCTCTGTAAACCTTAGAGATGGCTGTGTGGGCAAAATCCCAGTAGATCAGTAGTTTCTGATCAGCAGTTGCTCAGTTTGAACTTCAGTAGGTCATCTTGACCATGCCTACATGCCTAAATACATCGAGTTGCTGCCATGTTCATTAGCAATCATAACTGATTGTTCATTAACGAGCAACTGAACAGATGCGCCTAATAACGTGTATATGTCCATTTGTTCTTTTCTTTTTACTGTGTGTAATCATTGGACGAGGACACCTGCCAGTGCAGCCATTAAAAGATGACAAGTTTTTTTGGGGGGGATGCGTGCGTGTGTGTGTGCGCGCGTGTGTGTATTTAAATTTTTGCCGTGGTGGTCATCACCAGGATAAAAAATAAGAGCAAGGCTTGGGTCATGCAAAGTAAAAAATAAAAAAATCTGTGTGTGTCTGTTTGTACATATGTAAATTGTGTGTGTGTGTGTGTGTGTGTTTTGAGTGTGTGTGTGCGTTTGTGTGTGAGTGTGTGGGCACTCAGGTACATAGTATAAGAGAAAACCTAGCCATGTATAAAATTGGCTTCGCTGGCTGGCTGCTCATATTCACTCAACCAGCCTTGTAGTGCCACACAGAAACTATCGTTCAAATCACCTTGAATGGGGATTCTCTCTCTCTCTCTCTCTCTCTTTCTCTCTCTGTCTGTCTGTCTGTCTCTCCTTCCCTCCTTCACTCTCTCCAGTTCCACAGGCTGAGCTCTATTTTAGCAGCCAGCCATATGAGAGTGGCTGAGGATTCAAATTGAAACCTGCCCATTTATGAATCAAATTTGTTCCGCATATACATTTCCATAGTGCACAGGACTACATTAGGCTGTGTTTAGATAAGCTGGAATATGAATGAGTGTGTGTGTGTGCGTGCGTGTGCGTTCACTACGAAGGACTGGGGCATCACATGTTAAAGTGGGTATATGATCCTGCCAGTGCATGTGTGTGTGTGTGCAATTATGAATTATGCCATTGTTCCCTTCATCAACTTTGTTTATTGCACACTCGACTAACCTTGGTGTGCTCTGTGTATAAAGTTATTTTTGAGGAGGTCTGGCTTTATTAATCTTCCTGTGATTTAGTTGGTTGGATTCCTGGAATTGCAAAATGTTTGTTGAGGAAATAGTAACCAAACTGTTGCTTGGCGTCATTAACTGAGTGGACAACATATAAAAGACCTGCTGCTCTTTTCACATAGCTGCACTGACCTGGTGGAGGACGGAGGTTAAAGCTCTGGCTCTTGTATTGATTTCACCTCCGAGATCCACTTCAATCATGAAGAGGAGTAACAGACAGCAGACATATTGATTCTTTAGCCTACTGACACACTACAAAAAAATATCTTACTATCAGTTTATATGCACTTCTAAAAATATTATACTTCCAAGCCTGAATATTACCATAATAAAACTGTAACTACAAATAACAGCCTTTTCAAATAAAAGAGTGTTTCTATAAAAAAATTCCAATCCAATCTATTCCTCCTTGCTTTTCATCTAATTCTATACAATAGTAAAAAAAAATGTGATAATTAATAAATAAAATGATAAACTTGCATGAAATAAATGATTTGTTACAGTTGGAACCACTCACTATCCAGACACAGAGAACAAATAAAAAGAATAAAGGATATAAATGGTACTTAATTTGGAGGGTATAAATCTATTAGACTATTTACAGAAAAGTTGAGTGAGATCAATAAACTCCACGGAGCTTTTTTCAATTTTCTGACAGAGCTTGCATCTGTTACATCTGATTTTTTTTTTCTAATGGAATGAAAGAGACCACTTTGAAGCAATTTGTCAGACTTCCAGCAGGTCTCTGGGGCTCAAATGAGGCAAATACCATAAAGTTAGCTGAGGGTTTCATGATGTCGTGCCTTAACTTGGAACTGCAGAAACAGCAGTAATTGGGTTTGGTTCAGTACTCATATACTATGTCTGAAGGTTTCAAAAATACAACCCCAAAAACAAACAAACAAACAAAAAATCTATCTTCAATCTCAAAATATGTGGCAGGGTTCAGTTGGCACCTAACACAGGCAATATCAACTTTGATTTTCTTTAAGTGATGCAAACTGATCAAACAATGTTTAAGACACAGGGGAATGTCGTAAAGATGTGTTTTTTCACATTTACTCAGTGAGTAACTCAGTTACTCATTCACAAAAGTCAAACTGCTATGTTGGATAATTATTTATTGACTCCAAGTCCAATAAATAACACTTTTCTCAAGTATACCGGGTATGGTATCAAAGTGTTTACTGAGAGGACAGGAAGAAAGCAGTAATCTTACAGGGCTGGGTGTAGCCAACAAAGTGTGGCTTTGGTGTTTTATAGACCTACTGGAGAATTTTCAGAGAGGCATGTGTCTCATTTATACCACATTTGAATAGTTGCAAATTCTGGTACACAGTGAAAAGATGATTTTGTTTAAGATATGGACGATTCTATTATAAGGAATTAAGTGAATTAGTGACACAGGCCTAGAGACCAGTTGGAGACCATCTGGGAACCCCCAGTCACGAGAGAGAAATAACTATTCCCCAGTGAGCTGGAAAGTGGTTGTTGGAGGCTGCTGACAGTAAAAGCTGATTGCTAAAGCTTCAGTCTCGCAGGCATACAGATCGGTCAGTCCATAATGTGCTAGGGAAAACCGTGTATTCGGGAAATACATGCGAAATCGGTTGAGGGAACTGGAAGAGGGTGTGTTTGTCGCCAGCAGGTTATTTACATAGAAGACGCAGACAGTGGCCAACGATTTCGCCAGGGCCAGTGAAACTGAAAAGTGCAACACAACCTGGAAACTGAGAACGTTTACTTTTAAAGTAAAAGGTGTGCCTTTTGAAATGTGCTGGCTACAGTCGTGAGACACAACATGTGCAACATGTATTTAGGGGAACATTTCCAGTTTGTATCACACTTTTTCAAGTTCTACTACTGCTAAGCTAGTAGTTAGCAAGTGTTAACAGGCAAGACTGCATAATTCCATGCAAACTGCAGGTAACTGCAGCAATCTACTAGCGACCAAAGCAATCCCAAGGAGGTTTTGGTGCGGCACCCTCTTTTTTCACCTAATAGCTGCCAGCAAACTCCAACAACCACTTGGGGATTATCCATTTTTCTTTGGTGACCAGAGGCTGCTGGGGTTGCAAACCAGTCTTTAGGAGACTGAGACCCTAAGGTGTTTTCTAAACCAAATCAATTTCAGAATAAAACTTGTTGATCACAGGAGTTTCTGATAGTTATTTCAAAGTTCCTTTCTGTAGTGTAGGACTAAGTTTGGTTATCAAAGACACTTTGAGATTAAAAAGGTTTCAGTGCAGCTTATTTTCAAATGCCACAATCAGTTAAATCAATTTCACTACAGTGGCCAGCAAGAAATATATATACATACATGTAAGTAATTGCACAATTCCAGTCCTTGTTTACCTAAACGTAATTACAAAGAGGGTGGATCTTTTCTGAACAAATGTTTGGATGTGTCTATCAAGGTCTGGAAACAGATTTAAATTAGTTAAACTACTAAACTGCCAAGAAAAGGAGCACTGCTGTCCATTTCAAACGTCTTTTTCTAAAGACTTGAATAAAGATTTAGCTTTAATAAAACATTATTGTACTTTATTGACAGATTCATACTGTTAGAGAGCAGCTTTCAGTCAAAGCAATTATTTCCAGTTATTCTCAATTTAAAAAAGCTACCAGCGCAGTGGAGTCATTTTAGGTTTTGCCTCCATACACTGAACTTCTTTCAGCCACAAACGTCTTGGATCAGTGTGTGCGCACCGACTCCTGCTGCGTCGACTTCAGAGCAAAAAAAGAGAAATACTTTGATACCCTGTATGTATATTGGTTTCATTAAATTTGTGTATGCGATGCTTTTATAAATGAGGCTGCAGGGCAGATAAAACACAATTAAAGGAGCCATGAGTGATTAGTTACACAATAGTCTCTAACTTGAGCACATCCAGTATTTGGACAAAACAATAAACAAATCTGAAATGCCACACAATAAAAAATCATTTCTGAAGACCAATTACTATAAGTGTATTAAGTTTTATAAACCCAGGATGTTTGGGCAGTCTCCAGATTTTTTATGTTTATTTTATTGGGTTTTTGGGGGTTGTTTCTCTTTTAGAACAACCAACTATATTTTAGAAAAATGAGAATTGCATGTTACTTGCATAAATGTAAGAAAATATCTTGCCAATCTGTTTTTTGATATTGTCAGAAATGGTGGTTTTATGAAAGAAAGAAAGAAAGAAAGAAAGAAAATAGACCCACTGCTCAGTTCTGTATAAATGAATGCTCTCTCACTCCCTTGAGCAGAAAGTGAACACGAGGGGAAGAAGGAGAAAACCAAGTGAATATACCGAGATGGAAAATGTGAGGAGCAGGCCGGGGCTGAGTTGGTGGTTTCACCAGTATAACTGTCCTTTTGTCTGACTCTACCAGAGACTGAGCACAGGAGACACACACACACACACACACACACCAACATGCAGCTGTGTTGTTGTCATGATCGTCATGAAGCACTAGTAAATCCTAGTGCATGTGTGCCTGTGTAAATAACCACGGAGCTAGACTGAACAGAGAAGGCATTAACATGAGACAGAAAACATAAAGACCCCTGGGAAATCGTAACAGCGTTGATGATAGTGATGATGATGATGGTGACGTTTCAAATACACCGAATTCAACATGTTGACAGACTATGAGATATGATCTTTAATCCTGCAGGTGTGATTCTTTTTCGCTCACAGTTTAAGCCCGTCTGACAGAAATATAAACACCACATTCAAAAGCAGTTTTTCTTCTTGTAATGAAATAAAACTTGGATAGTTTATGTGCTAATATACAGTGTAATCATGCCTCCTGTGTGATGATTACCCTTTCTGGACTAAAACTGAGTGGAAAAACTCTCTTCACTTGGCATTAGCTGTTTTCGTGCACCTTTAATACCACGCCATTGCGCTTGCCTGTCACCATGAATAAACCTGTAAACTGAATATTCCAGTCCAGCTGTGGTGTCCTGCTCTCGGAGAGCCAGGCTGCCAGAACAAATGTCTCTAAAGGAGATGGGTCTGCCAGCTCCCCTCTCTGACTGAGCAGGAGGCAACTCCTAATACAGTGGAAAACAGTGATGATCCCTGTGGTGGGAACTACAAGTCAGGGCAGGGTTTTTAATATATATATATATATATATATATATATATATAGAGAGAGAGAGAGAGAGAGAGAGAGAGAGAGAGATACTATATTAATCACAATCACAATTATTCACAACTTGTGGGTCTATTCTTTCACCAGATCTCAATGTAGTCCAATAACAGCTACAGCAACAAAAAGCCCCACCAATCTAGACCGCGCCAACAAACTTACACAAAGGAGACAAATGCATTTGTAATGAAAGTGGATAGTGTTTACATTTGAATAAACAGCAAAAAAGAAATGTCTAATTATTAAGCTGATTAAAAGTGACAGTCAGGCATGCCCACTTGCTTTCTAATAATCTTAATATGATCTTAACCGGATTAGTTTGAGAGACTTGTGTTACCGACGTATGTCCAAAGGCAGGTAACGTAAGAATCCGAGTTTAAACAGAAAATTCTTTGTGTACATTCTGTGACTGGTGCATGCAGGTGGAGGGCTGCCGCATTACATGCAGAGGAGTCGTGCATGTGACCAGTAACAGCACCAAACTGGGTAACTCGAGCGACTGGGATAAGAACTGTAAGTATCAACTCTGTCTGTCATTTTTTTCACTCTCTGTTCAAATAAATAAGCTTTTAATAACACAAACACAACATTTAATATATCGTCAGATCAGAGCTTTCTATGTCTCTGTCTTGTTAACTCTCTGTGTCACAGAGGGACCAAGATAGATTTAGATCAATACTTTTACTAAAAGCTTTAAATTTTTAAAGCAACACGCTATAATCTCATCCTAATTCAGACGCAGAGTCTGTGCGTGCCTGCGTGCGTGCGTGTGTGTGTGTGTGTGTGTGTGTGTAAAAGCTGGAGGACACAATGAGCAAAGTGAGAAGGACATACAGACAGAGGAGGGAGAAAAAGACAGGCAGGCTGACGATTTGTGAGCAGACGTGTGTGTATGTAAAATCTATAAATGTAATAGTGACATATGGGAGGACCAGCAGCCAGGCAGCATGTAAACTGAAACCAGAAGTTATACTTGCCATTAAATAGTATCTCACATGATTCCCCTGTCCACCTCCCCTTTTTATCTGAAATCTACTAAAAACCTTTATTAACTCCAGTGTATGAATTTGTTTTATGGAAATTGTTCTGTTCTCAGTTTCAGTGATATTATTGAGAAACTCTTTATTTTACTGCAGATGAACAAATATTCTGATATTATCGCACTCTGTGGGATGGGTGTTATTTGATTGGGCCTTTTATGATGGATGAGTCTGAAACCGAAACCTCTCACGGCTAAGTGCCTTTAAAAAAAAGTATCATTAACAATATAATGTGTGAATAAATATTTATTGTATTACGCTAACTTATTTTCAGAAGCCACAGAAGACCCACAGACACTCGGTGTATTAATAAAAAATTCCTTAGATTTAGGATATTAATATAGCTAGCCTACACATGATGAGACTTTGAATATTAAAACATAAAGGGAGAAGTTTGTTCTTTCCTCTTCTCTCAAATGAATTCAAAATGCAAGAGAAGACATATTTATTTGGTATAACCAAATAACTGAAAAATGTATATGCTTGGGAGATTTCATTTCTTCCATTTCTCTTTTCTAAGTTAAATCCAACTTGTTACAAATCAAACAGTCATCCCAGTTGCTGTCATTTGAACCGAGTTGCTCTCTTTGTGAGGCCAAAGAGCAGCAAAACGCTTCAACATATAAGCTGACATATATTCTAGGTACATAAATCCCCTTAATTTAATTTATATGAGAACCTCAGCTAGTTCATTAAGCAGAGCATTTTCTGTGCTGCAGTGTGAGTACAGTAGAGCATAAATTTTAATAGAGATTTGCAGTGTTCCATGCATTAGTAATACACCCTTTAAACCAGGATTTTGATATGAGAGCAATTATGTTAAAGAAAATAAAACACCATTTATGTAGATTTCAACATGTAGCATGCATTTAAATATTTATTAAACTTTCTTTTCGGGGCGGGGGGTTTTATGATTATATACATTATAAATTTTTACCGTACTGCACATACATCTGTGTTTTTCTTTTTTAATTAAGTAAATACATTCTTATTTCTATAGCACCTTTCAAGACAAATATCACAAATTGTTTGACAACAAAATACCACAGCATTCAAGACAACTTGCTAAATTTACAATTTCCTAAACGGTTTGCAGCTTGGGTCGTGTCCAGAGGCAACGTTTTTCAAAGTCGAGGATTAAGGCAACAAAAAGCTTTCTGTTTAAGGCTCGATAGAGATCATGGATTCTGTTAACCGTTAACCGTCTTACTGTGTGTTGACTTTTTGCATTCAAAACCACAATCTCTCCTGAACCAAATCCCCAAATATGTATAAACAACAAGTACTGTGGTCTATATGAGCTGATATTGCATTAAAAGATTCCATGTTTGCCCAGAAAACAAATAAAAAGCATTGTCAGCAAACAGTTCTGTTTTCGCTTGTGCAAATTAGTCTCTAAAATCGGTTCAACCCTAAGCTACATGTTTGTATTTATACACGACTGCCCTATAGAATGATCGTGTAAGCCACGATTAATCACGACTGAAAACACACCCGTGTCATCGCGTAACAAAAAGCGCGGGGTAAAAGCATTATGAAGCTCACTGACTGACACATACTGTATAAACAGAACTTGGGCTTAGCAAAGCTGTAGACAAATTGCATTAAGGAACAAGCGCGCACATTTGCATCACATAAAGAGACCACCTGGACTTTTGAGCAGTGGGGGGAAGAAGAAAAAAAAGTAACCTTTTTTTGCTCTTTCACCCTTTTGTAGTTGGATTTAGATTCTGGTGGGAGGAAAGATGCTGTGAAACAAGTATCTGCAGCATTGTTTGGCATAATGGTAGATTTGTCACAGCACGGAGACCACCTCATGAGCGTCATTACGCTATATGAGTGCTCTGCATGGTCATAATGATCAAGGCCTTTTTACAAGACGCACCCTGTGGTGCAAATACTTTTCCCCTCAATGCATTTGCTTATTGCAAAGCCACAAAGCTTCTGCGCAGACAGACGTTTATTGCACAATAGAAAGTGAAATGCCTTACCTGTTATTATTATTTAGTTTTGAACTATACCATAGACTATATTTAATGTAACCACTGTGAATTCAAGCGGCTAATGTTTACAAGGGAGTAAACGACGACCTCGCTGCCACCGAGTACAGTGTGCTGATTGCTTGATAATCAACATGCATTTTAGATGGCTTTGTGAGTTTATCAAAAAAAGCAAGCCAGTTCCTCAAAGTTTTCGATTCACCTTCTAGTTAGGTACGATGTGTGACTGTACGGTTCTTCGGCTTTGCTCATAAAAGTCAAACATCATATTTAAATTGGCTCTTTTCCCCTTCAAGGTAGACTACTTGGGCAGCACTGCCATTCTTCCAGTGTGGTCGTCGTTTTAATAAAGCTTCCTAGGAGTCCAATTCTGACCTCTTTCACACGTAGCTCTGCAAAGTGCAATGGAACTCCTCCAGTGTGTTAAAAGGGAAACTCTGCAACTCAGATTTCTATTTGGGACAGAGCGTAAGGTCGCAGGGAGGAGGTACCATTTTAGGAAAAATATTAGCTCATTTTGAGGAATTTAATGGCAGCAACGCACCACCAAAAAAGTTGAGACGGGGTCAACAAAAGGCTGGAGAAGTAAGTGGTACTGAAATGATAATGAGGTATGCAGTGAAAGAGACCTGAGGATTTGTTTTGAGAAGCCACTTAATGTTTTAATGTTTTATGTTAAAGGTATTTTTATATTGTGTATTTGTTTATATTTTATGTTGTATTTGAGATGTTTGGGTTCTATGGTTGCTACTTTGGCCACGTCGCTCTTGTAAAAGAGACTGTGAAAAACTATCGCTCAGGTCAATAGGGCAGTGGTGTTTTCAGTGTATTATGTGCTAGCAAATGATGGCACAATGGTGTGATGGCATAACCACAGTTTGTGTGGTTTGTGCCAAATGTTCTGCCTTGGATCATTCAGGATGTTGCAGCAGAGCTTTGAGTTGACTGACTCACACTGGATGACAAATGTTTATTGGACAAAGGCCCAACGCTCATTACCAGTGATGGTCTTCATTGTAAAGGTTGGGTGCAGTTGGCCCAAGTTGATGCTTGTTTTCTGTGCAAGTTTGAGGTTCGTGGGGAATTTAAAGATGGCAAATCAAAGTGGTCACAACAGTACTTCAACTGGGCTATCTAAAAATATTCCAACACAGTCCAGTGAAGAAGAAGCTCATAAAAACCTTTGATGGGAGAGTTCAACAAACCTATGACTACACTCCACAATACATTTGATCTGCCGAAACATATAATGTGAGTACCATTGTGCTTTTGCATCTATTGCTGTGCTTTAGTCATAACTGTCTTTCATTACATGGTGGCATTTAAAGAAGTCGCTGGAATAATCGGCTCATAGAAACTGTCTCAAAACATTTAATTACAAATATCCAATTTATTTCTTTAAATGTAAAAAATACATGAATAAATAATCAGCTTTTTTGTGCCACTGATGATGAGAAGAGAGGCCATATGAGGCTGTCCCTAATACCTCTCACCTACCTTTGCTGCGAGATCCTCTTTAACATCCTGTCACACCACACAGTCATTGGTGGAAGCCACGCTGAGTTTGGGCAGGCTCATTATGTTAACCTCAGGGAGGATGTTCAGTTCCATCAGGTGACTGGTCTCACTATCAAATGTCATCATTTTGTAGTAGTTGGACCACCTGCAGCATAGATAAATCAGTCCTCTTGGCCACTTCCATTTCCAGCGCAATGCTGACCCAAGGAATATAATCCAAATGTTTTCCCACTGCTCTCATCTCCACAGGAGTAGGGCTCATCTCTGATGCTGTGAGAGAGTTTTAGTGAGTGGTGATAGACTTCTGCAGTTCCAAATCTGCCTTCAAAGCACAAGGCAGGAAAAGCAACTCTCTTTAACTGCACTAAAATTGGTATGTATTTGCACAGACATCCAGCCAAGATGATGGTGCTCAACATTAAAGGAGCAGCTCTTTACAGGGACAACACCACAGTTTTCGGTGGCTAGCAGAACGAAAGTTACTCATTACAGGGCTGCATCTCCAGTGAAGCGCTACACTTGAGCTACGCGCACAGAGAAAGTGTTTCGACTGTGCTTTTTAGTCATCCGTCTTAACCGAGTCTGACAGAACAGATACACTCAGCAAAGTAAAGTAGTACACCTGAACAGTTTATGAATCTTCACTAACAAATATAGTGAGAAACACATTTAAAATTTGGTCGCAATTTCTCTAACTTGCTCGTAGTAAGTATTCCTCTATGAAACCGAACTCTAAATCAAAAGACAGGAACACAGGGAGACTTAAAAAAACAGATTCTGCTGTAGTTTCTTGCACAGACTTGGCTGAGGAGGACAGAACACAGGTGAAAAACAGCTGATCCATACCATCTCATTGAGCATCTAACATACTATCAAGAGACAGAAGAAGAATGGACAATTTTGCAAGCCCCCAATAGGACACTAAGTGATATATTCACTATTTCAAAACTAAAAATTCGCATAAAGAAATTGTTCCGGTTAATCACAGTGGGAATTATGTGTTGGTGGATATGCATAGTCATACCATCGAGCTGGGATTGTTTTGTCTTCACTGACTCACACTGACTTTTTGTTTTAAACTACATAAAGGGTACTCGACTTCCTGTGCTGTCACTGAATGTGAGCATTTGGATGTAAACAGTGCCCTGTATAATCACCCAGTGTAAACACAATTCCTTGGATTACTGGCCTGGTAACAGTTTTGTCAAGTTGCAGTGGTACAGTCGTTGCATTAGTGGCTACTTACACAACGGGGTGAGAGTCCACTCATGTTCCTTCTTTTTTTTCTTTTTTTTAAAAAGTGGAACTTAATCAGCAAAGCTGGAAACTATTCGGTGACTTCATGATGAAGGAAGAAAACACCTTTCTGGAAGTTCTGCAGAAATAGCTACCCATCACATTTAAGGAAGGCTGACTTGAGTGTAACTCGGGCTTTGTGTTCACAGTTGATGTAATCCCGTTCACAAAGAGCATCCTTTACTCAAGGTCAGTTGACAACAAGATAGAGCTCCCCTTGCATCTTAGATAGAAGGTCAAACACTTCAGAGATAAAAAGGTTGATTTTTGAGAGAGTCCTTAGTTGTTATCTTGTTGACTTACGGGCAGATTCAGCTGTGACATAAAACATTTCAGATTTTCCTTTCCTTGCCTTTTTTTCATACTGGCCTGTTTCATCTGAGCAGGAATGAAGAAAACAGAAAGAAAGGCTTTAAACACATAATGCCCTTCTTTTCTGTGGTGATAAGGAACAATTACATTGAAATGGTAACCACGGATTTTGGCTCATTCCTTCCACTGATAATGATGGTTGTGGTTATGATCCTGTCTACAGTCGCTTAGCTGGACCACCACGGGGAATAGTCATCTATTTTTTCAGCCTCTGTGGGCGCAACCCAGCTTGCAGATAAAGCACTTGGCAAGAACTGAACATGAAAGCGTATCTTGCTCTCAGAAACCATGGTAAAACTTGCAGTCTGGCTGACAGTTGTTGTGGCTGATAGCTGGACTCTGCAGCCCCTCTGTTTTGCACCGCAAGAATGATTTTATGACTAATATAATGAAGTTTTTCTATCTTGAAACAACATTGTCGCTTGCCTGTTAATTGAATTATACTCAAATCATCACTCCAGTATTTCAGAGTTGCAAAAGGATTGCACATTATGTCACACATGGTAGTCTTCAGCTTTTACTTAAATGTTTTCACAGCTCATTATTCTGCTTGCTGTTTCTGTTGCCAAGGTTAGAGATTACGGTACTGTTATTGTCAGGATTAATAATCTTTTTAACAGTGGGAATATGAGGGTCATGGATATGAATATGTTAGAGGTATGAATACGTTTTTCAAAATAATTTATTTTGGCAAAAAGCAATCTGAGAAAGTCCAACAACAAACAAAGTCTAATGTGGAAAAAAAAATTTTTTTTTAAAAAGGGTGGGGAGTCCTGGTGACTCAGTAGTCTAAAGTTTTGACTATTTTTGAGACCAATGTAGTGACTTTGGTATTCCCACACTATCAAACAACCAGAAAGCTGAGCATGCCCATTAAAATTTAAATTACAATAAATAAATAAATAAGTGAAAATGGATAAAGACATTTTGAAAAGCACTCTAAATCACCAGGGTGTTGCATAAGAAAAGTGTCTGAAAGCAGCATTTTGTTTAAGTAAGTGCATGTCCACAAGTCTCCCAGTGAGCCGCACTGACCAACTGGAAAAAATCAGCAAGCTGCCTCCAGACAAACTGTGGAAAGAGAGAGGACAAAAAAAAAAAACAGTAAAGTAATACAAGAGACTGAGAACAACAAGGTACACTCTAGTTATATATATAAACAGAGATACTTAAACACCTGGGAACTAACTTTTGCTGACACTTCTATTTACAGTCGACCTGTCTGTTGGATGGTCTATCCGTGTGAGTATGCCTTTGAGTGTCCTCGCATAGACGATATAAAAGCAGCACTAAGGACTAAATATGAAAGGCTGATGCCACTGAAAAGAAACTTTTGTCAAGTATGTCAGTGTGTTTTAATCAGGTTTTGCAGATGATAAGGTTTCTTATAAGAATAAATAGTTATAGTGAAGACATTATAACACAGCATTTACTAATGATGACACACAAAAAAATCAAATTCCACTGAATTTTATATATTCTTATTTACAATTTCCTGTGTTTTCAAACAAGAGTGTATATATATATATATATATATGGTTTATTTGAAAATTTGATAAGTATTTAAAGATTATGGACTAAACAAATGCACTTTTTGAAATACGCTGACTCAGGGGCTCTTGTTCTCACAGGGATTATGCCCATTGCTGATTACTGGGATATGGTTAGTTGTTATGTATATACACGCTTCATTGTCCTCTCTGATTAAGGTCGCCTAGAGCCAAAACTTGGCAGCAAGGATAAAAGCAGCATTGATCTAAGACTGACTAATAACTTTATCATACTTCATCCTCAGACTGTATTTTATTGTAATCAAGTATCAGCCTTTGGCTTCAGTCCTCAACAAACAAAGTATTGAAATTTACTCATGAGCCCTTAAAAAAATCTAATATATAAAAAAAAAAAAACTTTGTATATAATAATTTAATTAAACTAATTTTGTAATGTTTGGGAACATTAAACCTAAGGAAAGTGGTTAATTAGTGAACAATTACACCTGTATAATGACGTATGTATACATAATTATGACATTTCTGACTGATTCAGCATCACAATTTGTGATGTGTGATGATATCTAGAAGTGATCTGATACCAAAGCTGCGTCTTTTTACATTTTCAAATCAAATAGCATGTCATGTTGGTGAATGTAATAGAGAAAATAAGCCTCTGACTTGTGTAATAACAGTGATAAAGAAACTGTTCTAAATTTGGACTGTTACACAAAAAAAAAATTAAAGTCATCCAACAAAGAAGATAAATATACCCCTGCCACTTGATGCTGATGATTAAAACAGCTCACCTCTAACAGTAGAGACGAATGAGAAGCAATGACTAAATTACTATTATGAATGCCAAACAATACACTTCTGAACTGAAATTCACTTGAAAAATCAGCATGTGTGCAAATAGATGCACAAAGCCTATCAACCACTGCCCCTTTTTAAGTGTTTAAGTAACATTTGACAAAGTGATAATCAGTCAGACTAGTGACTAAAATATACTTCAGCTGCCTCCATGAAGTTTGTGAGAAAAAGAAGACAATCATAAAAGAATTCAAACAGTAATAATGAAAATTATTGGGATTTTCTGACACAGTACAAAAGATGATGTCTGTGGCAGATCTTAGACTTGAGGATAAAAAATATACACTCTCTTAGCAAACAAGTTGAAAACACAGAAAAACAGCAGAGGAAGATAAAAAAATAAAAAAAGAGGGACATTTCAAAAAGAAAGCAATGGGAGGTTTATGTAGTAGACTTCTGGCAGGTAGCAGATGTATTATTTCTCCAGACTTTTTCTCTGTGGTCTATGAAAAAGCCCACACCGCTCTGGAGGAGGTGGATATAGAAATGTGTTTGCCTGGAGGCTACAGTATTGCTTTTCTTAGCAAAAAAATCCTTACCTTTGGCTTTTTAAGGACAACGTTTGAAACAGAAACTAAAAAGTTCAGTGTCTCTTTTGCTTATTTATGAGATGGCGGGAGAAGGACTGAAAAGAATGGTGAGGGACTTCATACGAGGGCAAATTCATTATATATGTCACTCCCAGAACATCCTCGTAAACAATTCTTTGATTATTTGCCACAATAACAAATCTAAAGCATTGCTGAAAATCCGATATTAAATCCCACAGAAACTAACATTCATCTTGTCTTTATGTTTCCTGGTATCCATGTCACCACCACATTAAACATGCGCATGCACTCATGACAGAGAAAAGTGGCTTGCATAATAAAATGCCAGCACTCTCTTGTTTTTTTCCCGGTGTACAATGCACGACAACGAAGGATGAGATTTCAAATCTGCTACATCGCCTAAACTGGATATGCAGTGGTCAGTAGATGCACTGTTCCCTTGACAAGCTTAATTACCACCTTATCTGTGCGTTTACTGATGAAGATTTTGATCATACTGGCTCGTGTTTCATTTGCCCCCTGGTTGGATAGGTAGTGGTACCAGATAACAGCTATTACACTTCGGATCTTACGCTGTAGAAGGAAACCACATCAAATTTGGTTATGATGAAATACATTTTCCCTCAAATGTTAAATTGCCCAAGGTTTTTTTAATTTAAAGTATGAGTTTGGACTGCTTATGAGCGTTCAGGTTTTTCATGGATTTTGAGACTGTGAATGATATATTTAAATTTTTAATACTAGTGAATGTGGTAGAAGCGGAATATTTGTACCTGGCTTATTTCATGAGTTCTTTAAGTTCTTGTGAATTATATAAATAAATAAAACTATGCAAGATCTTAGTGTGAATAGATTTTTTTTTGGCTGCTGTGTTTAGATGTAAGTCATGTCATTCAACTGAGTAATAAAATGCTTATATATAACTCACCTGCATTTGTCTCATTTATCAAAGTCTTCTTAAACTTAGAAATTAGACATACCAAACGCACGATGTTACAAAAGCATCTATAAAGATTGCAAATCAGCTGTCTAGAAAAGTTTTTTTTTAAATGGAGTTATAACATGTACATTTGAATATGATCTGAATATTTGAATATTGCATTCTTTCTTTTATTCTTAATTAAAAACTGCAAATCTTCATCAGTCTTAATAGCAGCCTCTTTTACTTTTGCAATGAAGACTTCAAGCTAACTTGTGGAGATTTAACCACTAGAGGCGCTGTAAAACACTCTCTTTAAAACTGGTCACACCTGCTTTGGTCATCTGTAATAATTGCAGTGATTATTGGCTTATTACATATATAATTATCATGAGATATTTTAATGTTGTATTTTTGCACTTCTTCCTAGGCAAAGAATGCAAATCTCTATTGCGTCAATAGGCTCAGTGCAATTAATTTTCTAATGGAGACTTAAAGCGTCCTCGTCTAGATTTCACCACTAGAGGCGCTGCAGAGCAACGCATTTAAAAACTGGTTGTTGTTGCACAAACAGAGGTTCTATGGTTACTGCAGAGTATAGTCATGTAAGTTTATAAACCACACAAAGACAGAAATGCATACAAAAAAAAATAATAAATAAGATGATAGTGTAGATATATGTAGAAACACTGAAGTGCATTAAACATAACTTTAAAAAAATAAACATTGAATTTATCTTGAATGGTTTTGGTTAAAACTCCCCCCACTAACAATACATTTAAAATCCTCACATTGCACATTTACTCTTCTTGAAATTAATGCCAGAAACAAAATGAAAGATACCAGAATGCACTTTTACTACACAGACTGGAGTTTGTGCCATTCACCACGACGTTTTATTTGGATTTTCCTTCAGCAGTTTTCTGATTTCTGCTTGAACAGATTAACTGATAAAGTCAGCTCCTTTCATGTTCATGTGATCTTACAAGAGCAGCTCGTCAGTTTTGCCAATAACCAAACAGTTGACATTAGAGTATATCCTATTACGACGGGTTTCTTGATGCCGACTGAGTGGTTACTTTGGTTTACTGTGCAAATGCAATCCTGAGATTACAACAAACTTTCGCTTTAAGAAGCTGTGTTTTTGATTTCGCTCGAGTCGTACATTCAGTTTGGTACTAACTGTGTAAATAAGTGTGATTACAGTGTGTGTCACTTTAAGAGTCAGTCTTCGGATGGCTTCTTGATATTAATAGAGCTGCTGTGTCTTCCTCCTCTGACGTAATGCCCACAGCCTACAGAGAGACAGGCAGAGAGGTCCTGTCACAGCAAAGCGATAACACTAGTCTGAAAAAAAATTACAGATTTTTCAGCTGATCTACTTTTGTTTGCTGTGCCCAGCAAACCCATCCACGGCTGAATAACATAACTACACCTTCGGAATACTGCAATACCTGAGCCAAACTCACTCAGTAATGAGTCGGTATTAGCCTAGTTTCATGAGCTACCGCGAAGCCTTAACTATCTCTCTTTCCCTCTCAGACCAAAGAGAAAAAAAAGAAAAAAGAAAAGAAAGCGAGAGACAGCCAAGACACAGTCACCCCGTCCGACATCATCAACAAACAAAAACCCCACAAAGAGACGAAGCAGCCAGCCAAGCAGCCAGCCAGCCAGCCAGCCACCATCTTAACAGGCTGCTGAAAGAGACACACACAGAGAGAACAGAGGCTAATGCTTATTTTTGATCAACAGGTAAGCAGCACCAAAGAAACACTTCCAGCACAAATGCACACCATGCATACAGCCCTCTCTGTTGGTGCAGAGGCATTGTAAACGGCAAAAGAAGAAGAAGAGAGAGAGAGAGAGTGAGGAAAAGGAAAAAAAAATGCATCGGCGATGAACCCTTTGGAGTTGTACACGGCGAAATGCATGCTCTCGGACAAGTGGGAAGATGTAATGTGCTCGTCTTAAAAGGGAAGCCGTGTGCGATTAGGAGGCGAAATCGCGCTCTGTTAGCTGTTGGTAGTTTTACGACGGGCAGCAGTCGGTTTGCGTCTTATGTAACTAACGGCCTGAGCGGCGTCGGTAAGGAAAGAGGGATCTGCTGAATGAGAGAGAGGGAAAAGAGCAGCACCGCTTTGAATTCACATGGCAATTTACATTTAGGTTAGGACACCCAAACGCCACACAAATACAAATTGGGGGGCTACTGGGGGAACCGCTCTGATTTTAAGACTGAGTTTGAAGCCAGCAACAAGGGGACGTGGAGTGACTTAGTCGCCTCAAGTAGGTTTGTGTTTTCTCCCTTTTTAAAGTTTTGCTTCTTGATTTTATTTATTTACGTGTGTGTGTGTGTGTGTGTGTCGCATCCATACACGTTAAATGACACTGATTTCCTAGAAGCCAGTGACTTGGAGTGATTTATTTATTTTTGTGTCAGCACAGAGTAACTCTTGGGTAACTACTGAAACTGCGCGCTTACCTCTTGGTTATTTTCATTGATAACTTTTTTTTTCTTCATTGCTATCCTGACTGCAAACTTGATACTCAAGTTCAGATTTCTCGCTCCTCTGAATGACGCACGTCGCAGAGACACAGAGACGGACAGAGAGAGGGGGAAAAAAGGGGTTTTGAAGCCGAAAGATGAACGCAGTTAAGTTGCTTTTTGTTTGCTGGACTTAAAGCGGACGCTCTTTTCCACATCACAGAGATTTAGTTTATCAACCGATTCACAGCCGATGCGACGCTGTTTGTTTGTTTGTTCTTATGTTGTTTGTTTTGCACCTCTTTCATTGTTAGGAAACTCGAGAGCGCATGGTGGATGTGAATTGTCGTAAAGGATA
>VOQK01002101.1:60490-75403 GCA_015052645.1 Benitochromis conjunctus
AGTATTTTCATGCAAAGTTTCTTGGTCGTTTTTTGACAAAGTAACTTTGACATTGGTTCTGTACAGCTGGAAACAACCAGCCGTCGATTGTTAATAGCAGTTAATGGCATTACTTAACTAATAAATAATCACAGGATAAAGTAGCAAATGACTAAGAAGGAAAATGATTGTGACAGTAATGTTTGTAACCCTAACTTTTACATTATGGAAACACTTCTTTTTTTTTTTTTCTCTTCCTCATTAGTATGAAAGGAAGTTTCCCTCTGAGTGAGATGACTCAGTGCTCTCTTTCTCGGCATTGCGCATTACAGAAGTCACTTTTTCAGTCTTAACAAATCAATGCTGAGTGAGTGGAGCTGAAAAATTGGACGTTCTTGTCTCCAGCTGCTTTGAGTCCATCGGATATATTTGACTGCAATAACAAACACTGTTAAATTTGACTCTTCAATCCTTACAGTGCCAATTGTCTGAAATGAAAGATGAAAAGTGCCAAATTTTAAGAATAATGGAGAACCTGCCGCGTCTTTGATTACACGAGAAAAAAAAAGGGAAATAGAGAAACTGGCAGAAAAGTGGATTTAACGACTGTGAGAGAAAACAAAACTTTGACCTAGGGGATATGTGCGAAGATTTTTTAAAGTAAAGTAAGCTAATGGAAACAATAAGAAAGACTTACTAAAACAGAAAGAAAGCCATGATGATACGCAACTGGAAATATCACAAGGACAACTTTTTTTAAATACAGATTTCAAGGCTTCAGCATCAGGTTTTTATAGTAAAATAAAAATAAAAACAAGTAAAATATCAGCCTTTTTATTAGCTTGTATAATTGGTCAAGCTCCATCCTGGTGTACTGAGGAGATCCAGCTTTTCGGAGACATCTGCCCCAGCTCCTTAACCGAGTAGATTTACAACCACCGCTGTTGGAATATTAAGCTGAATACCTACGTTTGGAGTGAGGAAAATAACTAACCTCTCTAATGGATAAGTGCCCTAGAATGCCTAATGCTAAGCCCCAGTGTGTGTGTGTGAGAGTGTGAGTGTGTGCGTGTGTGTGGTAATCGCCATAGCAGGTTCTTGCCATTAGTGCACTGCTGAACAAGGCAGCAATTCATTCAGCAGATTTAACTGTCTGGTGTGTGCATGTGTATGTGTGTGTGTTTGAAAGAGAGAGAGAGAGAGGGAAAATGTATGAGCCTGTGTGTGTGTGTGTGTGGTAGGTTTCTAAGTGTAGAGTGTGTGTTGTTTTTAGAGAATTGTTTCCGTGCGCCTGTCTGCACCATATGGTCCAATGTGGAAAAAAGGCCCCTTTAGGGGTCTGTGCGTATGGGAATATGTATGGGAGTGTGTATGTGTATATGAGAGAGGGAGAGGGGGAGAGCGAGCGAGGGTATGTGTGTTTGTGTGCATGAACGTGTGTCCGATGGTCTGGTCTGCCCAGAGTGAAGCTGTAAAAACAAAAACGTCTTGAGAAAAGAGAGAAAAAAAAAAAGCCTACATAGGAGCAGTGATGTCAGCTACTACCCCTTTTCCTCCTACTCACACACACATACATGCGTATTCACTGCGCTTCCTTTTTTTATCTCTCATAAATTGCAACATTAGCCTTTTTCCCCCTTTTTTGCATTAGCTATATTAGAAATCGTCAAAAACTAATGTGTTTTTTTTCTTAACTCTAATGATCGCTTTTTATTTTTCTCCAATTATTACTTTCTTTCCAGCAATTGTGTTTTGCCACTCTCATGGGGGATAGAGCTGGGAGGGGTGGGGTGGGGGTGGGTGGGGGTTATTGTTTTCTCAAATTGGTGAAAATAATCACTTTAATTTTTTCTCCAGTAATCACTTTCTTCTCTCCTCTTGTTTTTCATTTATCCTTTTTGTTTTTCGTTTGCCGTTTATTTTGTCTAATTGCCGTAAACCTCGAGGCTGTGGTAATGACTTCTGAGGTTAACGAGCTTCTGCTAACAATCACTCACTCGCTTGCGCAGCCACACACTTGTGCAACCAAACACAAACTCTCAAGCGAGCACAATACGTACATTTAGATCACATATATATGTGAAAATGGACTTGTTCCTGCAAGGATTCGCGCGCGCTCAAACCCTCATCTGCAGCAGCCTTTCACAAAATGTGCCAGCTTTGATATTATGGTAAAGAAACATGTCATGTTTGATTCATGAAGTTCCTCTGCAGCTCCGGTTCGAGTGTTGGATCCAAAGTTAAAGTGAATTTGTAAGCAAAAAGGCCAATTAGACTAAGGGGCCATGTTTCAATAAATAATTTGCGTTGGGGTTTTTGTCAGACGTGGTGAGAAATGCTCATATATCACTGTCTCTAAGTAGAAAAGTTGGGAAATTAAAGAGAAATACCCAACGTTTCTGATGCGAAGCTGTCCTCAGTGACACCAGGCTAGAGAACAGTGGATGACCCCCTGGATACGAAACGCAATATGAAGGTGTTTGTTGTGGTTGCTTTTCTCACTCACATGGAAGATGTCAACATGCCTGCAAACACTCGCCAACTATTCACTAAGTGGTAGTAGACTGGTTCTCATCTAACGCTGGACTAGTCTGTTTGAGCACACAAAGCACTTTATAGAACATGCCTCATCCACTTTCGTGTATACGCATTTTTCCCTATGCTGAAGTGCTCTCTATTCAACATTTATAGCCCGAGGAACACATCAGAGAGCAACTTGGGGTTCACCATCTTGCCCAAGATGTAGACTACAAAGGCTGTTAAAATGTAACTATGGGCAACCACAGCAATCTGGTAGCAACCAAAGCAAACCGTATACCTCTTTATACTAATTTTATCTAGCGCTGGCCAGCAACCTCTATTGACCACTCACCAACCAGCTGCGGAAACTAAAATTTTTCCTGTTGATGATGGTTGCTAGAGAGCCAGCGACCCGAGACCTGTGTGACTCACTCAAAATCAGGTCCCTATTAAGACTGAGAGCTTAAAATTTAGATTGACGGCAAAAAACGATAGTTTCCCTCACTGATGAGTGAAACTGACGAGGTTAATTGCTGTGTGTGTGACTTTTTAATCATTATGTCATTGTAGTAGTTTCTAAAAATGTCTATAAAATAATCAAAGAGTTGACTTAAAGGATGTTTTGGATCTTTTTTTGAGTTCTTAATGGAGTATGCCTATACAGAAACCTCTGTAAAAGACAAAGTGCCTATACTCCTGTTTGCCCAGACACGCCAGCGTTGCTTCAGTATTATTTTACCTATGAATATGAAGTCTTGAATTGAACAGGCTACACAGGTGCTAATGCATCCTGGTCAGTTTTTTAAAAACTTCCTTCACGTTCAGCAGCAGATTAAACAGTTTGGATGCTTTGAGATGTGAAATTCCACCAAGTCTTATTGATGACTGCAATCCAACCTGAGTCTCAACTGCAGTCTGCTAGTTCTCCTGGTGTGAACTCTGCTTTAATCTTCCTTTCTCTCTCTTTCTTGCTCTCTCTGGTATCTTGATATGGTCTGTGTTCTGCAGTGACTTCTAAACATTTACATTTCTGCTTTTAAGTGCTGTTTATATATGGCTCTTATCTGCTATCATGCACACAACACACACACAGACACACATTCAGACAGGGACAGACACTGAATCAAATCTTTAGTCGTCCTGACAGCAACACTGTTGCTATGTCCATAATAGGACAGGAGGAGAGAGAAAGAGGAAGGCAGTGAGAGAAAAGAGTGCCACATAGACAGAAAGAGGGGGAGGCAGATAATTTGCCACCAGAGTGTTTTGTGGTGAGGTGAGGCGTGGAACTGGTGACTTTAGCTCACAGGCTTTTTTGTGATACTCCAGTGATCCCCAGTAGTGAAATCGTCTCTTTTCATCTCCCCCTGTAGATTGCAACCTCCGCTACAGAACAGCGCCCCTGGGACTGGTAGGCATTTGGTGTCTTGCTCAAGGACACTTTAGCAGGTTGGATTTTCACAGTCATGGGGGCGATAACTTAGCCTTCTGGTTGAAGGATGCTTTACTCTTGAGTCACTCTGCCACCCTTCCCCGCTACCCTTGGCTTGTATGCTTGAACGCTGCCCTATCTTGATAAACTCTTGACAAATTTCCAGCATGGAAAAAAACACTTTTGGGACCAGCGGCTCCACCCTGTGCTTCACTCAGCCGGGATGGATTGAAAAGGACTGCACGCTGTTACAGCACAGTTTACAATTTTAAAGCAGGAATTCTCAAATTTTCAGAAAACCGAATGGATAGATGTGATGAAAAGTTTTTAAAAATTTTGACTTATTATGCTTTTCTCTATTTCCCAGCTTAACAGTTGAAGCTTATATTAAAGGTAGCCGAGGTTTCAAATAATGAGTTTAGCATATGTGCAAGGAGCCCCTCGGGTTTCGCACTGCTCTAAATGAAAGCTTACAGACAGTTTTTTTTTTCTACTCTTGCCTCTGTAAAGACAGTGGATATCCATGATATGGTCAACTCAGCACACATCTCTGCTCGCACAGAAGCTTGACATGCCTACTTCTGTCTATGATGATAGAACAACTTTGGCCTAAAATGAATAGAAACAGAGCCAAGGCCTTAGTGACCCTGTCGCTAGGGAAAATTGTGTATTCCCTGACCAATTGGGAAGTTTTTACTATTTAGCGGATTGCCATTGGTGTGGAAGATACTCACTTGTCTGCAAACAGCTGTTAACTAACCACTGAAAGGTAGCGAAACATGAAAAAGTGTGAATGCACATCGTTCAGAGTGTTAGTTGTGCAATTCATTTTCTAGTTTGCGTCGCACCTTTTAGGCTTTCACTACTGATAGAGAGCAGTTAATGAGTGTTTGCAGACAAGTTGGCATCTTCCTTACAAACGTCTAGCAACTGCAGCAACTTACTTTCAGTGCGGAATCGTTTACCTCTCTGCAACCAATTTTACCAAAGGCAAAGATCCTCTTAAACTAGTCACAACTAGTCAGGGAAATAGTCATTTTTCCCTAGCAACCAGTTTTTTGTCAGTTTATATAGTATAATCTAGTTATATAGTCTATAAGTCTGCTTTCCTGAGGCCTAAAACAGCTTTGCACTTTAGGATTATTTTGATCTGACAATCATACAAAGCTCCTCTTAAAAAATGGAAAAGAGCACAGTGTAAGCACTCGAAACAGTTCTGACTGATAATAGTCCAAGTTATTTAAGTCAGGGTTATTTGACATTTAGAAGACAGAACATTACACACGCGTTTGCAAGGACCAGGTTTATTCTGCTGTTCATTGTTGGGATTGTTTTAAAGTTTTCAGTTTCTAACATAATTTGAAGTAGGTCAACGAGTACATGCCAGTTTCAGAAGCATCGCTCACAGCTGATCCCGATCCCCTCAACCCCTCCCGTTAAACTCAGACAAGAGAAAAGACAATTTTATTACAGGGATCAGTTGAGTATCACATCACACAAGACTCCTTTTCATATGATCATCTAGTGACACACTGTCACATGGCTTAGAAATTGACAGCGTAGTTTTTTTTTTTTTAAAGTCTTTTTTTTTTTTGGAGGATAGTTGAATTTATTGCTTCGGGGAGATGTGCCATGAATTGCAGGATGGTAACGAAAGGCTCGCGGAGAAGGAGAGGGAGTGATCGAAAGCCTCGTTAGATAGGAATAATGTAATGCACACACAGAGGGGGAGAGAGAGGGAGAAAGAGAGGGAGAGAGGAAATGACACATAGGTGGAAAGAATCTTATCCCTGCTTCTGTCTCATGCTGGCTTTCTTTCCTTGCACACACACACACACACACATGCCATAATTGAACACTAATTGAACACATCTTATCTGCGTATCTGTCCAAAGAGGTTCAGAGTAAAAGGTTGCATGTGTGTGTGTGCACGTGTGCGTGTGCCGTCTGATTCTTATCAAACTGTTTTACTCAGAGCTGCTTTTAAGGCAATGAATTCACATTTCATCCTCTTTCTGGTTCCCTGTCTCTTCCTTTTCAGGCTGTCTTTCTAAAGCTCTCTTTCTCAGTCTCCCTACCTTTTTTTTTTTCTAACGTCAGTAGGTCTTCGCATCAGAAGGTCATCTTACAAAATACAAGTTGATTAGTCTTAGGAGGTGCAAGGATCTGATGTCAGAGACCTTCAGATCAGCTGCCAAACAGCCTTGTAATTTATTTTTTGGGTTAATCAACCCCAGAGGACAAACAATTGTGAATGGCATTTGCAGCGATTTCAGTTTTGCATGCCTTCACTTTTTTTGAGTCCTTGCCAGACTTGTGGTTTGTTATGTTTGACTCATGCAGAACTGGGACGTAATGGCGCGAGTACAAATATTAAATGCTGACAACAGGTAATACTGAATGCACGTTAGCCAAAAGGTGCAGATAAAGGGTAACAGTTAGCTGTTTCGCTTGCCAATTTCCCTGATACTACTAGTGTGTATTTGATAATTTTATACTGTTGTGTTGCCTCAGGGCAGTGGGACAGTCTTTAACATGGGGAGAACAGCTTAAGCTGCCAATTGTAGTAAAAATCGAACATGTAAAAAAAAAAATAAAAAGGAAGAGATTTTCAGCAGCACACCAAGGGTACGCCATTTTTTTTTTATGTCATTCATCAGCGGCATAGATCAGAGAGATTAGAGAGGAGAACAAAAAGAGACGAAAAGTAGGGAAGACAGAAGGAGGGGCTGGGTATAAAATAAGAGATGAAAGGATTTAGGGTGTAGTATCAGCTAGATAGGTTTAAGCGCTGAACTCTTCGCTTGGTGCGCGTCCATGCTTGCATTTGTGTGTATGCATGTGGATTTTTTTTAAGGGTGTACCTGCAGTTAGATGGGTGTGAGAACTAAACATTACATACCTGTGCTCTTATTACTGATCCGCCCGAATCTCTTGTAAATCTCTGACCTATTTAAGGTGTCCTGATCTAGTTGAGAACGCACGACCTCAACACACACACGCAAAAGAGGCCGATAAGTTCTGGCAGAACAGGTAGGATAGGGTGTGTTAAGCCTCTTCTTTTTCAAATGTGATCATGTCATTAGTTTGAGGCCTGGCGAACTGATAGCTAAACCGTGTTGGAATCACGCCCTCAGAAAACAGGCCTCCCTTGTTGAATTCTGACAGTGTGTTTTGTAATCACGGGTAAAGTTTGCTCAATGCTGTAGGTGACAAAATATCCCTTCTTGGAGTTTGGGTTTCGCAGCTGACAGCCATTACATACTGCTGTCTTTTGTAGTCACTTTAATTGACATGCAAAATAAATGCACAAGAATACTGAGTTTACCTTGTAGCCTCTCCTTTTTGACATCAGATGTCAGAATTATCACAGCCCTGTATCCGTTCACAGCACCATATGGCAAACACATTTTAGGCAAGACGCAGTGTAATGCTGTATTTACCCTTAGGTCCAGAGTATGATGAAAACCTGCCTAAGGTCAGGGTGAATTTCCTTAGCAGGTGTTTACAGGAGGCTCTGTTTACATGCACTTCTTTCTCTCGGTTTTTCTACATAACTTATTATCCAAAGTGCACTGCAGGTGGATGCCGGCGCCAGCTCCACAATACACGATTAATGGTCGATACCATTCTGTCGATATTGCAGCCGGAGGACTCGAGTCAAGACGACCCTCCTGGAATAATCGCCACCTTCATCCTGCTCACAAAGCCTCTGCTTCACACTCCTCCATAAAATCATCCAGAGCACGCTGAGGCAGATAATCACAGTTGATCGATTTCAGTTTATCATGTTGAGAATGCAGAATTAGATCAAATCGGGTCAGTGTACATTAGGGTGACATCCTCTGTATATATGAGCGGTGCAGTTTGATGCGAAAGCTGGAGTAATTAAGTTATTCTAGTTTAACCTGACGTGTCTAGCAGTTGCTAGACTGCTAGAATATGCTACAATAGACGTAGGCTGTGCGGCGCCAGTGTTTCTTCACTAAGTATGTGTTTATACACCACTCTGCATTTAATCATAAGTTTTTATTAATCTGTGCTCTCTTCCACAGCATGTCTTTTGTCCTGTCTTCCTCCCCTCACCCCCAACCAGTCGCAGCAGACAGCTGCCCCTCCCTGAACCTGATGCTGTTGACAGTTTCTTTCTGTTAAAAGGGAGTTTTTCCTTCCCACTGTTACCAAGTGCTTGCTCAAAGGGAGCTGTTTGATTGTTGGGGTATTACTGTATTACTGTAGGGTCTTTACCTTACATTATAAAGCACCTTGAGGCGATTTGTGATTTGGCGCTATAGGAATGAAACTGAATTGAATTGGAAGTTTTAAATAAAATATGTTTAAACACTCGTCAAACAACACTGGCTCATTTCAACATTTAAAAAGTACTTATCTCAGTTACCCTCAAAATACAGAGAATTAATTATTTCGCGTCTTATTTTGGTTCCACATAATTTTCAAACGTGAAATGAAATCTTGTCAGAACATTTCATTTAATACCGGGGACGACAGTGCTCTTTTCCCTGTGGTGATGTGTAATGATGGTTGAAACTCGGTGCATATCAGTGGTTTGAGAGAAGTCATAATTTAAATTCATGATTGCGATGGGTTTACTCCACAACTCTCACGGTTTATGTAGGCAACCGCATGACTGCATTGCATATCTATTGACATGCAAGCGAAGTCGCAGCATCACAGTCATAAAAAGCGGTCCACTTCATAATGTGCTCTGCTAGTAACGACGCTTTTAAAATTAAAATAAAGTTCTTTTGCACTGTGACAGGGCGATGGCTAAACGTCGATTTCTTTTCTCCTAAAAGCCAAATTTTATGATAAATCTAAACAAATTTCACATTGAGTCTATGTTATGTGTTTGTGTGTTTGTGTGTGTCTGTACTTGTTTCACTGATCTTGTGGGGACACAAATCTGTTCACACAGTACGATTGAGGGGACCACCTCACTTGTGGGGACGACAAGCAAGTCCCGCTAATGCAAAACGTTATATTTTAAAAAAGGAAACGTGGTTATGTCTTTACGCTACAAATAGAATTGAGATAAGCGTAGTGTAAAGGTTAGTGTTAGGGTTAAGCAACTTAGTCATGTTTATTTATATTACTGCCGGGAACACGATATCGACTTAATTTTTTGAAAACTTTACATAACATCAATTGTGTTTGTGAGTGTGTAGAGTCATGAGTCAAGGGAGCAAGAACTCCCCCAAAAAATCTTAACCTTACATTTATCTTTACATTTACTTATCGTCTGCCTTTCTGTGGCATCCGCTTTATGATTATGTCTCATTTCCTCATATAATCACTGTAGCAGTAAATGTGCAGATTTGTTTTTATTGTAAAAATATTTGTTTGTTTTTTTTCACAGATTTTTTTAAAAGTAATTTTCATTCCAGACAAAACAACGAAAAAAAACTGAAAGTTTAACTATAGAGCGGGTTTGTGTAGTCATTTCTTTCAGAGCTGTCTACCTCTGCTATTGCTCTGGGCATGCCAAAAGTCTCGTAATGATGCACTCTCCTTCTGTCTCTATATATTTGTGTTCTTATGTGCATGTGTGTGTATCCGTCAGTTGTTATGCAGGATAGAGGAAATGAAAGCTCAGACTTAGCCCCAAGCCTTTTCAAACTGCCCCAGTGTCTTTTTTGCGTTGGGTTTTTGTCTGTGATTGTGTATCTCTGTGTTAGTGTCTTTAAAAAAAAGAGAGAGGAAAGAATACACTCATGTCGTCTCTTTGTCTCTTTTTGTTACACTCAGATACTGACATCACACACACAGTTACATGTCCCTACATGCAATCAAATATGCAGAGATGCACACATAGTGTAAGGAAATGAGTGAATCTCAGTTATAATTGTGAAATAGTGGCCATAGCTGCCACCTCCTTCCTTTTTTTTTGATCTTTGCATGTGTTTCTCTCTGTGATGGGTGTCATTAGCATTTGAACTGTACTTCTACTTTTACTAATACCGCAGCTGCAATCGATCCTTGTTGTTATAAATGACAGACACATGACAGAAAGAACGCTGGTTTACACGTGAAAGCAACAAAGTGCAACAACGTTTTTTTTTTTTAAAGCCTTTAACTAAAGCCGTTCTGCTCTGGGGGGTCTGAAACTGAAACTGTGACTTCCTGGGTGACAGTTAAGATGATGGCACCTCAGACCATTTCGGATAGACTTTATAAATGCACCATTTCATAGAGATTACATTACAGTTTAGCCAGTTACTGAACACAAACCACAGTGACAATTTGGTAATTAGCGTGTCTATATTGAGCATGTTAAATGGCATGAATATGAAAATGAAAGCTAAAACACATTTTTAAATTACATCGAATACTTTATTACTTTACAAAAAAGTACAGCTAATTAATTGTAGCTACTTTTTTTGGTATATTTTAAAGAAGTATAAGGTAACTGAACAATTCACAGTGTTACTATAAATAATCATGATTTCAATCGTAATCTAAACTTTTTAATTTTTATATACATTTTATATATAATGAATACATGATATCTACTACAATGAGCTGATAATGTAATTTTGTCAACTATATGTTTGGGCTCTAAGCTGACGGCACAGATAAAACAAGGCCTCGGATAAGAAAAAGGCTTGCCACGAGCTTGGAAAGTTCAAGTCTAATCATTTCTCGGACTTTATGCGGTACGCTTTCGCTTGATGTTTTGACAGACTGCCCGCGCAGGTCATCCTAACTCGCAAAAGACGCGAGACAACAGGCGCTGTCAGCGCCCATTTCGGTGAAATGTAACCACACTTTTCAGCATTTAAGTTTGTCAACTTAAGTGCAGCATGCCTCTTTGTGTGTGTGTGTGTCAGTACAGCATGTGAGAGATAAGCTGCCCCCACGCCTCACACTTTCACAGAAAGAGACCTCTCGTCTGGGTTGGGAATAGCAAAAACGCACCACAAGCCCAAAGCTTATCAGAGGTGTGGACTTTAATAATGGTGTCTTTTATAATACATATCCAAAGTCTCCCTGTATTTTCTTCATCTATTTCTATCTTTGTGTTTGTACACACAGTGGATGCGATATTGAGCGCTCTTACATATACTCTACACGGTATAACACGAGCGCTGTTTTTGCTTCGTGTGACTTACCTGTACTCACTTTTTAAATGTTTATTTGGTGTCCACTTAAACTGACCCGTGTCCTGTGTGTATGTGTATGTATGCATGTGATTTCCTGGTTTGTCCCCCAGCAACCTCTGAGCTATGATCGCAGGAAGATTAGAGGAAGTTGTCGGTTCTCCGCTACACACACACACGCATACATACCTCTGCCTCCTCCCACGCTTTCACACTTGTACAAGAAATGGTAGTGGGGAGTGAATGAAAGGGTGAAGAGCAGCACTCCTTAGCAAACTAAAAGAATGCGTTTCATTCATCGTCTGCTCTTAAAGGCCTCGTTAAGGACCCCCGGAGAAGTAGCGAAGCTTAAAAAAATGTGTGGCCACGTACTTCACATTTCTACTGGTGTTTATGCGTATCACATGACAAAGACCACGACAGGAAAACGTGACAGTCATGTGTCAAAGAACTCATCCCCACATTCGAAATCATTAAGACACATAAAGTCTACAGCACGACTGCAGGTTATTTGAAAAAGTCTAGCAACCGATGGCAGGAGAACCCACACCACAGGCATCAAACGCTGCTTTTTAGCGTAGCTTTGGAACAGTGTAGTGGGTCCCCTCGGCGTAGGAAGCCAAACTGTGTTTTTGGCTTTTTGACTGCTGCATTTGGTGTCTGTTAGATGTGTGTGCCTTCGCTGTGTGAAGTTAAACTGTTTCTGATAGTTTCACAGTAAATCAATATCACTCCATTTTTCTGTCTTTCAAGCAAGCACAGAAAGCCAGAGTTCCTGCTTTGAAACTTTTGAAACATTTCAAGGGATGCCGCCTAAGTTTTGAGCCTTTCAGATATGCACATTTATGAGCTCGAGTGAAACAGAAATTTGGGCATAAAATATGTATTATTGAGGCAATTCTTGGCACTGGTGTAGTGTGATATTGTGGTTTGGTCTTTGATTAGTATTCATATTTCACAGGGTTGTGGTTTTGACATGAGGCGTCCTCATTGACTATTTCTTTCTTTTCTTTTTTTTCTCACTCCTCTTTTCATAGGGCACACTTTTTTTTCACATTTCCGTTAAAAGGTCTTTTCAGTGCAGAAAACTTTTTGTTTTGTTTCGGAGGATGCCCTTCAGTTGAGTTTTCACTCGACGGTGCCCTTTAATTAGCTTTCACACACTGCTTTTGATGAGTGTGCTTCATTAGGCATTGAGGCTTAGGTATTTATGTTTTTATCCCAGTGTAATATACCTTTCATTGACGTTCAAAAATTCATTTTAAATGCGTCCCACTTCAGTATCCACTAACTTTAGATTTTAAACTGGAGGACGGAGTGTGTATTTGTGTATGTCTGCTTTTGTGTAGCGATCAGTCGATGCGTAGGGAGAATATGATTGAGTTTTTAATGATGTTGGATTATTTTTAAATGATGTAAATGTTAGATCCAAATGATGGAACTTATCTTTTTAAGCAGACATAATAGTGTTTTTTTTTTTAAATGATTATTTACAGCCATCCCTTATTCAGCGAGATGTAATTGTTCATTTGATCAGTCTGTTGGAGGGCTGTGTGAACGTGCATTTATTGTGTTTCTAAGATTTCATTTTTTTCCCTCTTTTATATCTTTTAGTGACATCTTCAAACTCTCTGAGACATTTTCCTTTTGAAGATGAATTCAAAAGTGTGATTAAGTATGTTGACATGTGTTTTCCCTTTCTGTGCGCTCGTGTTTGCGTCTGTCTCACTGCCAGCCTCTTTCTCCTGCCAGCCAGTTAACAATAATTAATTACACACGCTCCTTGTGAGCTCGCGTTTTCCATGCTGCCGCATGTTTGAAACCATGCTCTCTCTCTCTCTCTCTCCCCCTCTCATGACAGGTGTATGACTTATTCTTATAGTCACAAATGAGAGAAACACACAGTAGATAGCTTCAGTCCATAATTTGCACGTCACAAAAAAATGGCAAAGGTGACATCGTCAGTGGTAATGGGAAAGAGATGGAGAGAGATCCATTTTTAAGCAGCTTTCTTAGACGTGACCACACACACATGGTATGCTCCCCACACACATTCGCTCGCAGACAGAGTATGCTCTGAGGACCGTAGCAGGGGAGCCGTGTCTGTATATGAGTGTGTATGTGTGTGTATATAAAGTTAAAATCCAGACAGCCATTCCAAGGGCCAGACTATTGAGTCTTATAAACTCTCAGGTCACAGATTATTGAAATAGCAGAAGAGATATATAGTCTGTGCCTGTGTGTGTGTCTTCTGTTTCGCTATTTTACTAAAACTGCACAAATTGTTTTATAAGAACCAAATGAATGTGAAAGTGAATGGTAATGGCTGTGACATAATGAAATAATGCAGATGTGTAAGAAAGATTTGGATGCAGACGTGTATGCGTTTATGTATCATCTTTCTTTGTGTGTGTCCATGCTGTCATACTGATTTATTTCGGTGTCATTTAAACTTGCACTGAAAACGTCACAGCAATGCCCTGGGAGGTAACCTTTTATAGTAGTGTAGCACTTGATGTCTTTTTGTGTTGGGTAGTTTAACAAAATATACTTTACTTTGATTTACTAAGGCCCCAGGCAGACAGGATTAGGCGCCACATGCAACCACCTGGCAGCCACTGGTTGCTAGGGAAAAACATGTATTTCCAAACCAGATGTAAGGTGGTTGCTGGAGGTTGCTGGCATTGGCTGTGATATCGATTGCTAAGCTTCAGTTACACCGCCCCAGAGAGTGGTCAGTGACCCCCTGGTAACCACTGGTTCCTAGGGAAAAGTGTGTGTTCCCTGACCAGTTGGTAAGTTGTTTAGGCAGGTTCTGTTGTGAGGTGAAATTGGTGAAATTCTTTGGTCGCTAGCAGATTGCCGCAGCCAACAGTAGTTTGCATGGCAGACGATGACTTGTTTCCGAACACTTGCAAGCGACTCACTAATTAGGTCTGAAGCTTTGAAGACTGTGACTCAAACAGAAAAACTTCTTTCAAAAGGTGCTGGTTTCACTTTGAAAACAAATAGTCTCTGTTTCGAGTTTCAGTACCGCTGGGTGGTTAGTTAGGAGCAACTATCATCACCCATAGTTAGGTTTTTGGTGCAGCACCCTCTTAGCGACCAATTTCACCCAGTGACAGGCAGCAACCTAAAGCAAGCCCCACTCACCAAGGGAGAGGGTGAGGAATACAGCTTTTCCCCTCGTAACCAAGCTGTTGGGGGTTGCTGGACTTGGCCTGTGTGACTGAGGCCTAATCTCCAGTAATTTCAGTAGGAAAGAGTTTACATTCTTTAGAAGAAGTGAGCAACCTGGTTTTTTTTTTTCAGCCATTTGTCACCCACCTGTGGCTTCTGGTGTTCACTTCAAAATAATGTTTTTTGGACCAAAAGAGCTAGTGTGTCACCCATGACTTACTGTCATGAGTCATAGGTGAGAATTTCTGTGACTTGTAATATTTGTGTGTGCTGTTTTGGTAAGTTTAAAAAAGAAAACTGAGCAGAACTCTTTTCAGTTAATAGATCACTTAAAAGAATCTTGTTTGTTGAATTTTCTCTGCTTGAACAGTGGTTTGAATCCCAAAAAGCTTTGTAGCCAAAAGATAGCGCTTGCACTGGACAGCTGCCAGTTATTTTTGTATGTCTGCATGTGGTGTTAAGCAGTGTTCTGCCGTTCCTCTCCAGAGGGTTAGGTAGCCCTCCTACCGAGTATTAGACACAGACGCACATACACAAAGCACACACAGTACAGTGTTTCCCAGACCCTGTGTGGTGCAGTAATCCCATGTAGTTATTCAAGGTCAGACTCCTCTAATAGACTTTTAATAAAGTTTGTGTTGGGGGGGGGGGGGGGGGGGGAGGGGGGGGGGGGGGGGGGTTTTG
>VOQK01002103.1:10256-24215 GCA_015052645.1 Benitochromis conjunctus
CCCAACCCCCCCTACCCCCCCCCCCCCCCCACACACACACACACACACACACAGTGCAGTCAAACAGTTATTACCTCTCACCCATGTCCTATTACAGCTGGATTTATGACTGAGAAAGCCAAGGTTATAAATTTGTCCCCTTATCCTGAATGGAACAGCAGACATGAGGGGGACGGTAGTCTCGCTTCGCCTGCCCACTCCATCATGATATTATTTGTGCTCCATGGACCAACGGCTGTTGTTTGGCTTACCCGCCCTTCTGCTCCCCTGTCGTCCTCCACCGTGTAGGTCATTCCAGACTGGAAGGAGCAGGAGTGGGATACAGAAAAACCAGACTCCTACGCTGGGATTTTCCACTTTCGCTTCTGGCGCTTCGGGGAGTGGGTGGACGTGGTGATTGATGACCGGCTACCGACGGTGGACAATCAGCTGGTCTACTGCCACTCCAACGACAACAACGAGTTCTGGAGCGCCCTGGTGGAGAAAGCCTATGCCAAGTGAGCATCAGAGCTAGCAGATTTTACTTAAACTCGCCTATAAATCCAGTGGAGCTTGTACGGAGTCACGTAGGGTTTAGTCACATACTGATGTCATTAACACTTTAATTCACATCACAGTGACGTTCATTATTCCTAGAAATCATCCCAAAACACAGAATTGTGTGAGCTGTTTGAAACCGTGTAGAAAGTTCACCATTTATCAGTGAACAGGTGAGACGTGCACATTTAAGCAGGTTTCTGTCCACAAACCAAAAACGCCAAAGCAGCCAAAAGCTATAATACACTCCGATTCTCATAAAACAAGACGACACAAAAGTAGATCTTTCTTTTAGATGTGGATTGACTCAACATTGATATCAAATTAGAAAAATAATTTTAAAGCTATGCAAAGTACACTCGCTTTTTTAAATTAATAAACAGACATTTTTACCACAAGGTTGAAAGCAAAAATTCAACACACTGCAGGAATTAAGTGTAAAAATGACTGCATTACTGTATGAAGGTCAGCGGTTCTTTTGTGTCTTTCATATTGAAAAGGTTCTTATGAGTCACATCTGTGGGCAGATTACTCCAGAGATCATTCATATGCTCAGGTTGGCTCTTTTTGTTCTTCCACAGAAAAGAGATAAATCCGTTAAAAGACTGCACAGTTTGATCCGATGTCCATTTTCTCAGTATCTTCTACATCAGTTCGATTTTACAGATTTGCGCATTCTTACGTACACTTAGTTGTATTTGTAACCGGTATCTGTAACTCAATTTTAGACTTAAATTGGAAAATTGTCCAACTAAATAACACCAAAACAAAACACATCCTGGCCTTATCTCTGTTACCACATTTAACCAGTCAGAAGTAACCACGGGACAGTCCCCAAAAAATGTGAACTGTATATGAAATTATTCCCTCTTTCTGCAGGGTTTACGGCTGTTACGAGGCTTTGGATGGGGGGAACACGGCTGACGCGCTGGTGGACTTCACGGGTGGTGTTTCCGAACCCGTGGACCTGCTGGAGGGTCAGATGGCCACAGATGAGGTGGCCCGTAATCAGCTGTTTGAACGAGTGCTCAAAGTCCACAACAGAGACGGTCTCATCAGCTGCTCCATCAGGGTAAGAAAGGTTCAGCTTCAGATCGAATGGCAATGCTTAAAGAACACTAATTTTGGTTCATCCATCTAAACTACTTATCCAGTTAATGATTGCGGGGGGTTGTAGCCTACCCAGGAGACTTCAGCCCATCACAGGACTAACACAAATTAAAACATACTAACCTACTGGTCAATTTTGAGTCACCAGTGAATCTAACATACTTGTCTTTGTTGGATTTACATATATGAATATGAAGCACCAAAGGAAAACCTTGAACAAAGCTGATTTTCTTTGTTAAGACTAAAATTTGGATTACAGTTCAATTTCTGGCCATAACTCAGTAATTCATGTGCTAATTATGTCACAAAAACTCTCTTACTAGAGTCAAAGATGTTGGTCTAAACCGCAACTCAACCGGTTGATGGAGTAAATTTAGTTGAGACTTAAACCTCATCCCTCTGCAATAGTCAGAGGATGTCGGTCTCTGCTGTTTCCACTTCATCCAAGTGCAACAGCACAGAGGTAGAGTGCCAATTAAAGATGTATTCAAGCACCTTACTTTTGAAACAGAGGCACCGGGAAGCTCACACTTTGCATTTCAACAGCATTTCAAAACCCCGCTGTCTGAAACTTGTGTAATCCACCACAGCTGACCTCGTGCGCCCCAGAGCCCTTTAATAATTAGAACGTTTTCTATTCTGATTTAAAATCCAGGGATGAATAACCAACCTCTGCCTGTCGTGACTGACTTTCCGAAGACATTCAATTGTCTGGGAAAGATAGCAGCCATCTCAGAATCTCCGAATGAGCTCTTCTCAAAGGCTCTTCAACTTTGTGCTATAATTAATGTGCGAACAAGGTGCCATTGTGCACAGCATTTCAGATTTGTGCCTGTGTGTCTTTTCCTGTCCTCGGCATTTGAAGAACCAAACCCGGGTGTTGTTACAGGCTTCCTGTTAGCAGAAAGCATGTGTTAATGCGGGGATTCATAAATGGTCCATTTCAGTGAAAAAGAGAAGCCAATAAAAACTCACTTATAAACAGGACAAATTTATGGCCATTTGTGTTAAAATTATAATGTAAAGACGTGAATCGTCAGTTAAAATCACGTTCTGATAATGATTTAAGGGTTTTTTTTCTGTTGTTAGAGTTATACTGAAATGACACACAAGGTTTTTTTTCACCCTGATGGCACATAAGTGTATCTGTAGGGAATAGTGCTGGAAATTTAACAACAGTCCAACTTCAGGGGTGTGTATGAAGTTGATTTATTTTCTGACTCTATAAGTTATATGTGTGTGTCGTAATTTGAGCACAGGAAATTATTATTTTCGCAAGCACTTCCGTTTTAATTTGAATAATTTAAGGAGACAAAAATCAGTCCTTCGCTGCTGTTTTTTCTGCTGTTAGTAAAATTTATTCTTGGAACAGATTTAGGGTCAATTTAATTTCACTTAAATAGCGCCAGCCTTATAACAACATTCATTTCAGGGCACTTTACATTCCCTTTGAGCAAGCACTTGAAAGTTTTTGGGAGGAGAAATAACAAACATTCACTTCAGCAATTTGCAATACTGGAAAATAGAAAGTCAGACTAATTTGAGTAAAATAAATCTTAATAGTCTCTGCTCAGAGACTCTTGATAAGACTGTCATTTTGAAGCCTAAAATATGGATGTAGCCACTCTGATGTCACCCACTCGTTACTGAAATCCTGTTCTGCAGCCTCGAGCTGAGCATTTTCACCATTGACATCTTGATGTTTTGAAACTGGAGACGATGAAGGGTGGACCCGATTGTGACGTCGGCAGTCATTGGCCAATGAGCATACCATTGATAATCCTTCTTTTTGACCCTAAAAGGTGGTAAAGCGGGTCGTATACCAATCAGAAGGTTGGTGGATCGATCTCCGCTCCTACAGTCCATGTGTTGATGTATCCTTGGGCAAGATATTGAACTTTGAATAGCCCCTGATGCATTCATTGTAGTGTGGGTGGGTGTGAATTTTAGATAAAAGAGCTTAGATATAGATAGTAGCAAGACTATCAAATTGAGTAGAAAGACAATATATAAGTAGCAGTGGATTTACTGTAATTTGCAAAATGAACTTAATGCTTTATTCAGTGTGATTTAAAGCTAGAGTGTGAGCCCAAACCATTTTCCCATGAACTTCTGGTTTTACAGAAGTTCATGGGAAAATTTATAGAGTGCCAAATCATAACAAGAGTCTCCTGTAGGCAATTTAGATTGTAAGGTTAAGACCCTGCAATAATACAGAGAAAACCCCATCAATCAGATGACCCCTTATGAGTAAGCGGGAAGGAGAAACTTCCTTTTACCATGAAGAAACCTCCGGCAGAACCAGGCTCAGGGACAGGCGGCCGTCTGACAGGACCAGCTGGGGGTGAGGAGGGGGTACAGGACAAGACACGCCAAAGAATTTAGGTTTTAGGCACTTAACTTTTAAGAGGCTACGTCCGTCTTTTATGCTGTCTGAACCTCCAGTAAACTGAGAATTGCTGCTCTCCTGCCACCATCTGTTTAGACATCAATATAGCAGCTTTTCTACAAAGCTCAGTTCTTCTAGTAAAACATCAAGCCGACTCACTAACCTCTATGCAAGAACAAAATAATATAAAGCTGTTGCGAGCATAGATTTAATGTAAAAGATGTCAGATGTTGGTTACTCAAGACTGCTTTTTGAAGTCTCACCTTTTTGTCTTTTTTTTTTAGCTTTTTGGCTGCTGCAGATTGTTTTATTTAGTTTTTTGTTTTGTTTTTTAACCAGAACTGATCATATTTGGTATGTAAGTTGAAAATTCTGACATGGCAGTCAGTGACAGTATACAAGACGGACATAGCCTCTATGATGTCATCCTTTGGTTTTGGACTACATTTCCACATTCCAGCGTTAGCATTTTGTCTGCTGACCATGTTAGGATTTTTTTAGAGCCAGAAGTTACCTTATATGGATGAAAGAGTGGAGTACTTATATATCAGCTAACACTACCTAGCTTTTTACAAAGTCGCATTGATAAACTATACAGGTGGAACGCATATACATACATCTGCTAAACATTTAGCAGAAGAAGTTTTCTTCTTTTGGCTGCCTCATTTAGGGGTCACCACAGCAGATCATCTGCCTCCATCTCACCCTGTCCTATTTCTACCACGCTTCTCTGTGACACCAGCCCTCTGTATGTGCAAACCTTTCCTTCTCCTTTTGCCACAAATCCCCCGTGACAATCATCTTCACCCACTCCACCCTACCTCGGCTCTCTTCCTCACCCCTGTGATGCACTGTCTGTTGTTTTGGATGGTTGACCCCAGGTATTTTAAAGCTCTCTATTCCTTTCATCTTCAACTTTCATGCTCTTCTCTCCTGTGCATACCTCCACCTCTCCAGGCCGTCTTCCACCTGCTCCCTCCTCTCACCACAAATGACAGTGTCATCTGCAAACATCGTAGTCCACAGATACTCCTGCCTGACCTCGTCTATCACCACTGCTGCTAATTAATTCTAATTAACGGACGAATAAAATAAGAGTTCAGAATCGTTATTATGGGGAAAATGATCCATAAAGGCCCAAACTCGACTTTACTTGGTTTTGTAGACTGCCTCAAGTGGCCACTAGAGGAACTGCTTTTTTTTGCTAGCTTTGTTTGTTAGCATTCTTTTCTTTTGTCCAGACTGACAGAAGCATCTGTGTTTTCTGCTTTCCAGGCGACCACGATAGAGGACATGGAGGCACGGCTGGACTGTGGTTTGGTCAAAGGCCACGCCTACGCTGTGACAGATGTACGGAAGGTGCGACTAGGTCACGGACTGCTGGCCTTCTTCAAGTCGGAGAAGCTGCACATGATCCGCATGAGGAACCCTTGGGGGGAGAAGGAGTGGAGTGGTCCTTGGAGTGACAGGTAATCACAACACTGCCACATCCAGACAGAAAAATGAAGCTCTGAAGCTCCTCAGTCTCAAATCCTACCCTGTTAAAGGTAATTGAGCTGTCTTCATCTATCATTACTCGTAGCAGACATCTTACCTCTCTGAGTCAGATGTGGAGCATTCCCAAAACAATGTATTTTGCCCGTAATACGATACGTGACCGTGTCACGATCAGTCAAACCAATTACACAAATTGAAAATGTCAAAGTGCGCCGGTCCCTCAAAATTTGACTCGCGAGGTTTCTAAGAGACGTCACATGATGAATGATTAAATGCCAAATGAACCAACAGAAAGCAATCCATACATAACATTCAGGACACAGACAAAAGAGGAGGACGATGGGAAATGTCATGTAGACAATGAAAAATGGAAATGCAATCAAGCTAATGGGCCGCAGAGCAAAGAAGAACGGCTAAATTCAGCCCAGTCGGAGAGCCGCTTGTTTATGAAAGCAGCTCAGACGTCCTCGAGAACAATGTTTCAGCTCAGTTTTGTGCTTTCTGCTTTGCTCGCCTGTTTATCTTATGCTATTCTTCTCACAGGAGTGGGTAAAATGGAAAAATAAATGTGCTCCCTCCTCGTCTCTGTCTTTGAATCGCGAACGGGCAAATTCGGTGAAACAAACAGGGAGCCGGTAAAGCCGGATAATAACAGACTCTGAATTATTGATAAGGCTGAAAGAGAGACAGCTGTTATTAAAGAGACGTGAGTCATCCCTCATCATTCACTCACTGTCGCTGAATAATTTATTCATGGTTTGATAAAACCCGTTACTGTAAATGGAGGCTGACAAGACCGCTGGACGTTTGTCAGGGCATCGTAAACAGAGACATAAACACAGAGCTAATGCATCCAGTAAAACACCTGTGTTTCCCCTGAGCACTGAATACAGAGGAAACCTTGATGTGCAGGTATGATTCACACAGTAATAAATACCACAACTGGTGCTTCAAAATAGAGCTCATGAGGGAGAGACGCACACGTGATTCATATGTCTGAAGTCGATACAGCTACTCAGAAATAAACTTTACAGCCATGGTCGTTATAAGGAGTCATGGCTGAAAGTCTTACTATTAATATTTATAATATTCTGTTAATAATTTAAATATATTTCCTCTTCCCTATATTCGAGGTCCCACCATTTTCATAGCAGGCAGATATATATTATTTTACTAGTATGACTGTATGGATCTTAAATTAATGTTGCATGTTTTAAATCTGCTAATCTTATGTAAATATGTTTAATAGTACCCTTAGGGTTTCTTTGCAGTACTCTGAGGGTAACTTAGGGTTATCTAAGAAGGGAAATTTGCACTAGACAGCTTTTTTTTTTTTTAAGTCTAGTGTGCTGAAAGGTGCAGAAGATAAAAATTTAAACATGTTAAGTGACAAAGACATGTTTAAAGCAACAGTTTGCAGGTTTTTTCTCACAATTAAAGACTCGGGCAGGATTTATAACACAGAATGGTAACGCAGGGATGAGTACATCTGTTCAATTTTATTTACAGTACAGAGCGCTGAATCACAGCTTTATATTGTAAAGTAAAGACAATAATACTAATAATAATAATAGAGAAAAGCCCAACAATCACACGACCCCCTGTGAGCGAGCACTTGGCAACGGTGGGAAAGAAAAACTCCCAAAAAGCTTTTAAAAGGATGACCGTCTGCCATCTGCTGCGAACGGTTGAGTGTGAGGGGAGGAAGACGGGACGAAGACATGCTGTGGAAGCGAGCCGGAGATTAATAATAACTAATGATTAAATGCAGAGAGGTGTGTAAACACATGATGGAAAAGACATGTGTGACGAAGACGCAGTCATAGTTAATAGCCCTATTAACTAAAAGAGGATTCAGCTACAGCTGGTTAAGCCCTAATAACAAGCATTATCAAACATTTTTAGCCTAACCTTAAAAGTAGACTGGTGTCTGTCTCCCGAATCCAAACTGGAAGCTGGTTCCACAGAGGACAGGCCTGAAAGCTGAATGCTTAGGTGGTCTCTATACCAGCACCTAAGCTAAATGAGAACAGGAAAACAATGTTGGATGTTGTCTGTGAAGGTTCTCAGTCATCCAGGTCATCGTAGTCTAAAGAGCTTGGAAAGAAAAAAGAAAAAAGCGTCTGGACTTCTTTGAGTTGCTTGAAGACGTTTCACCTCTCATCCGAGAAGAAGAACTGAAGAAGCTTCTCGGATGAGAGGTGAAACGTCTTCAAGCAACTCAAAGAAGTCCAGACGCTTTTTTCTTTTTTCTTTCCAAGCTCCTTAGACAATGTTGGATGTTGGTTACTTAATATAATATAATTGCATGTTCAGACATTATGTTTTGAAGTCGTATTTGTAGGCTTGATTTTTGCTCGCCTGATGGTCTGTTTATAGCTGGTCTTCTGGAGGCTTAAAAGTGTTTCGGTAGTCCTGTTTAACCAGAAAGAGGTTGTGAAGGCTCCTGTAATGTGTGCTGCCATCACAGAGGAAATAAATTGATGATGAGCAGGGGGAAATTAACTGTCACAAATGATGAGCTCAAAAAGAAAATGCTCAAGGAACCCCCTCCACGTGTGGCACCGAAGCCCCCCTGGAATCCGAGTTAAATAAATGGTGAGCGTGATACATTAACCTGTTTCTGTGCTGGTGTAATTAGTCGTGCAAAACCAACACGTAAGACTGCAGATAACGTGTCAGCAACAGACGTCACCCCGAGCAGGTCCAAACGGGTTCAGGTCATGAAACAGTGAGGCCTTTTACTAAAACGAACACACTTATACAACAACATTAAAGTCTGCCTCTAACAAAAGCTCGTTTCACATAAAAGCCCGTTTGCTCGTTTGTTTTTGCTCCCTGCAGTTCGGAGGAGTGGAACAAGGTGAGCAAGAGTGAGAGAGAAAAGCTGGGCGTCACCGTACAGGACGACGGCGAGTTCTGGTGAGAACCTAAAAAAATGCACCCGCAGTCTTTTTGTTACTTTAAAAGAAAAAGAAAAAAGCTACAGCACATTTATTTTCAGGCGCTGATGTTTGTGCCACAGGAATAGTTTGACATTTTGAGCTTATTTTACTTCCTGCTGAGATTTTTGATGTTTTGATCCGAAGCTAAATCAGGTGGCCTATCGTGTCTGCTGTTACAAAGATGCTCATACTAAGGAGATTATATTTTTGACAAACTCAAAGTTAGGACCAGTGTGATATGTTCCAGGGGTTGAACTTTAGACCTGCTGTTCTGGGAAGACTAGAATGTGAAGCACACTTCTTCTTCTATTTTATTGTTTAACTCCTTGTGATGCAAATGAACCGCATAAAGATAATTAAGCAATTAAACATGGTCTAGGAATATACACATTTCTGTGTTGTCCTTTTCTTTGAGACCAACGTCAGAATGATGAGGGGAAGGCAGATACATGAACAAGGCCTTCAAATCGGCTCTTATACTGTAGCAACTCAATACATAGCATATGAATAGCTCTTACAGTGAAACTAATTAACTAATCAATTTCTGTATCTCACCTACAGGTGGGTAGGTTAGCCAAGCATCAAGACTATAAGCTAGCCTGGCTAAGCGTTACCTCTCCACCTCATTTATTAGTTTATTTATTGCTTTGTTGCTGTGTTGCATGTGTCACTAAAGAAAGAGGTCAAATGAGAAAAAAAGATTAGGGCGATTATCTTCATTGTGTCAAATAAAATGATGCAGTTCTTCTATGGAAGCCCTCGGCACTCGAATTTGAGGCTCATTTTATATCAGCTCTGTACATCCTAACCGTTTGCTTTGCTCCTGGTTTTGTTTCCTCTGCTTTTGCACCTGTTCAAGGTCTTCTTCTTTCAAGCTTTTCCCTCTAGTTGGTATCCACTCTCTCTGCTCTCTTCTCTCCTCTTTTCTTGCTGCCCTCCTGCAGGATGACATTTGATGACTTCTGCCAGTACTTCACTGACCTGATCCTGTGCCGCCTCATCAACACCTCCTACCTGAGCATCCACAAGACCTGGGAGGAGGAGGTGATGAGGGGCTCCTGGGTCCATCGGCAGGATCCCCTACGCAACCGATCCGGAGGCTGCATCAATCACAAAGCCACCTTCCTGCAGAACCCTCAGGTCAGTACATGTCGTGGTTTTGTCTTTAAGAACTGTGTGATCAGTGCTGGACTGTGATGCACTGTCCTCTTTTTCTCCTCCTAGTATGTGTTTGATGTGAAGAAGGTGGAGGACGAGGTGCTGATCTGCTTACAGCAAAAAGAGAAGAGAGCAACACCAAAAGAGGGCAAATCAGAAAATCTCGCTATAGGCTTCGATATCCACAGGGTAGAAACACGCACACGTAACCGAGAAATGTTCGCAAAGCGTGACCACGAAGTAAACCTGTGACAGATCTGGACCTTTCCCTCGTAGGTGGAGCTAAATCGGAAGTACCGTATGCACACAGCCCAGCAGAAAGTAGCAGGTTCCATCTACATCAACTCTCGCTGCGTCTTCCTCAGGAAGGAGCTGAAGGAGGGCCGCTACGTCATCATTCCCACAACCTTTGACCCCGGGCAGCAGGGTGACTTCCTGCTCCGTGTCTTCACTGATGTGCCTTCAGACTGCAAGTAAGTGTATGATAGTCTTACATCTGGATGTAAAGCGCTACACCCGGAGGGTTTACATTTTTAAAGTCTCATCAGAGGCTGACGCAAATGGATACATTATGGGATGAAAATGTACTTCCTGTCAGTCACTTTACGCAGTTACTTCTGCAAGAAGTAATTTGTTACAATACTCGCTGCATTACTTTTGTGATTTCTCCAAGACTTCCCTTTTAATCAGCAGTTAACACTAAACATCTGCCTACACATCTGGACAAATCATGGGCTTAATGCGGGGAACAAAAATCCTCCTGTTTTCCATATTTTTAGCTTCACTTCTCACTGAGTTGTTTTGTGCTTGGTTCTGTGTTGTTCTGACATGTTCATTTTCAGCTTCCTTCCTTGGCTGGCTTGTTTTGATTTTCTCATACCTGTGTTGTCCTATCTAGCTTATTTCAGTCATCTTATGCCTAGGTTTCAGGTATCTACCTGGCTTGTTTTGATTGCTATCTTGGTTTCAGTTGTCTTGCCTGATTATTTCAAATTTCTTATGCCTGGTTTTCTGTTGCTGAGCTCTTGATTTCTTCTTCTGGGTCGATGCACTTTGTTCACATCGGTCTTACACCCCCTGCTGCTGTTAGGTGTGGTCCAAATTTCCAGCTGTATCTTAGGACTTTTGAAGCTGGTGTCCTACATAGTGTATACTCTTTTGCTCACAGCTCCAATGCCTGGATTTCAGCCATTCTAAACACTGTTTAAGTCTTAATATAAAATATATATAATTTATATATAATATTTTCCTGTCTTTAATTTTTAAAATGATTTATACAGTGTATCAGGAGAGTTACAGTCCTACATTTACACTCATTAAAGCAGATTGATTCCTGTAATAAAACCACCACAGAAATTCTGCCAAGGAAATCATTCATGTTAGCTTAAGAGATGGACTGCTTCACACTGCGTTGATACATCAGCACAGTAACAGATAGTAGATCATTTTTCACCTATTATTTCCTGTTGCTTTTGGCACTGCTTTCATTAGGACATCCAAAGGAAGTACAGAAGTTGGGATTTTCCTCTATTTCTGCTGTCCAGAACCGGCTGCTGCAGCACTGGCAGCTTTACAGAAGCCTGTCACACTCCAACATGAGGCATATCTGTGTTCATACATCCATGTACCTGTGCTGTCCCCATCTTACTCAGAGAGCTGACCCTGGACGAGCCTCCTCAGACATGTTGGACGGGGATGTGTGGCTACCCTCAGCTGGTCACTCAGGTCCATGTACTGAACGCTGAGGGTCTGCAGGGACAGGACTCCAATGGAGGTCGGTATGAGGACTCCAGTCGGTGCGTAGCAGCCGTAACCTTGCCTGACATTGAGTGCTGTGTTTTGTATTTGCATGTCAATGATGAAGTGCTGTGAAAACCCACAGAGCTGCACTGCCTCAATCCCAAAAAGAGAGCAAGAGCCCAGAGCAAAGCACGAGGTACCTCAGCACCACCCGCTGAGATAGTTTAGTTAGTGTAGTGTGCAGTAGTTATGGCTTAATCTCTTACTGTGTGTGTGTGCGTGTGTGCGTGCGTGCGTGTGTGCGTGCGTGTGTGCGTGCGTGCACACTAATTGTTCACGTGATTGTAGCATTTTTCCTATAGTATGCTTCTGTTAAATAAGTAAATTAGTGCTGAGCAGTCAGTGTAAACCGTCCCCAAAAAAGTCAGACTTTATATACATTTACTTCACGAAAAGCTTGTCTCGAGCCACCAGAGCGAGCAGCTCCTCATGTTTGATTTGACAGATTTTATTTTATTTTTACGCTTCCTGAGACAAAACTGTTCAAACCTTTTATTTGTTAGGCAAATGTGTAAACCACTACACTGCAGAGCAACTCCACAGGGGGTCATTAACTGTTCTGAGACCAAGTAAATACAGGCCCAGTTCTGGTGATACTGATACTTTTAACTTATAAAGTGAGCTCATGTAGTATGGGGGATAGCAGTGTGTGGTGACTTCAGAGGTAAATCAATCAATTTGCAAATTCTGAGCACATTTTAATGACGACCATGTACACCACCTGTCTCTAAAGCACTTTGGCTCCACCTCTCTTGATAAAATAGATTTGACAGTCAGTACAAAAGGCCTCAGATGTTTTTCGTAATGCATGTTTTTATTTTGCCCCCAAATTATTCACTTAACACAATTCAGTGGGCTACATTCTGAACAGAGGATAGAAACAAAGTATCGATTCATAATTCCAGTGTCAGTCTGATACTAATACCAACATTGGTATCAATACTATCATCGATCCGCCCACCTTTAATGTTTTGTACATACTGATAAAGCAGGAGGTGGAAATACTTGTTTTTTTTATTAAATAATATTTTAAGTATTATCAGCAAAATGCACATTGCTAGTAACAGAAAAATGTCCTCTGGGGCTGTTTATTTTTATTAATCAGTGTACTATATTAATACAATTATTGACATTTTGCTGGTTTTATCAGGGCAGAGCTATATTGTTCATTTTTTTCCAGCAGCTGTAGATCCCTACGTCATCATTACCTGTGAAGGAGAGAGGGTTCGTTCACCAGTTCATAAGGACACACGGTGCCCAAACTTTGACATCAAAGGCCTGTTCTACCGAAAGAAACCCAAGGAGGGCATCCACATCGAGGTGAGCTGTCACTCTGCAGTCCGTAGTGTGAAAGGTTAAAAAAAAAATGCAACTCCATCTTTGATTTGTTCTTCATCCCTCAGAAAATGCACTTTTGGCCAGTTACCTTTGACAACTTTCACATTTCTACATGGCACCAAAATGTAAAAGGGCACATCTTCTGAACAGTAACTGTAAGGTTACTAAAAGGCTACTGTTCGCTTACTTTGGATTTCATTGCATAGTTTCACTAAACTCAAATCAAGCAAAATCCAGGAAGTCTTGCATATACTGTATCTTTATTCTGCAAGCAGACCATTGTGTAACCTCTCTTCGTCAGGCTCTGACAAACACATGGTCACGCTAAATTAAATACAAGCCATTGGAGTTGCTATTTAACCCACAGATGGTGTTAAAAATCATCAAATTCAAGCATAATCTCACCTATATCAAAAGAAAGTGTACAAAAACTTAAAATAACAGCAGGTGTTTCATAAAAGGAAAAGAAATGTCAAGATTATAATCAACAATATTCCAGAAAAAGGAAAAACACTCACATTCATGTCCCCACCACATGTAAAATAATTTATAAAATAAATTAAACCTATAAAAATAAAATTAACCTACAGAACAAAGAAGTTATTATGTACATAATACATAATATATGGTATACTCAAACAAAAAGTATCTGTAGCCAGTAAAAATCCAGAACTAAGTATTGATCACATTTACTGAGAAATAAATGTTCATATTTGCAAATTTTAAGTTTTCCTCAGGGGCTTCAAACTTAACCCATTAGGTCAAACTTTTAGGTCAAACTACTGTAATTCTTGAAGCATTGGCACAATTCAAAAAGCATCAACTCTGTGCTTTTTCATTGATATTCGGGTCATGACGGTAATCCCAGGCAGGGTGCCACATTCAGCGCGGCTGCAGCAACACGGTTCTGGGGTTACCGTAATGATCCTAATATCACTGAAAAGCGCAGAGTTGCTGCTTTCACGAACTGTTGGAATTCTTTAATAGAGCAAGTGGTTCAGGAGTTACGGCTGTTGAGATGTTGAAAAAATGTTGCAAAACATTACATTTTGCTGCTTTCATTGCTCTCCAGTCTCACGCTGACATCCTGTGTGTGTGTGTGTGTGTGTGTGTGTGTGTGTGTGTGTGTGTGTGTGTGTGTGTGTGTGTGTGTGTGTGTGTGTGTGTGTGTGTGAGTGGTTTTGT
>VOQK01002105.1:7172-32381 GCA_015052645.1 Benitochromis conjunctus
CACACACACACAAACAGAAAAGTCTCACCGGGGTATCACTGCTTTCTGAAATTAGCAGAATATGAATCAGCTTTTCATTCTAGGTTTGTTACTTTCAAGTGTCAAATAAACACTGAAACTTTTAGCGTGTAAAACAGACAGAGAGAGAGACATGAACTGATACCGTGAATAGTTTCTTAAGGTTAAAAAATTCCTACTTTTGCCTTCAGGACTCTTAAGCTTGACCCTGAATTTTAAGAGGCAGGTCATACCAGACACATCTGCCTTGAAATGTTTTCACAACACCTTCTATAAATTTTATTTTAGACAATTGCACGTGGTTTGTAACACCATTTATGGTTGTGAAGCTACAAAGAAACCTTTGACGGGCCGTCCAACAAACCTCCAGGGAAAATAAAGACTCAAATGTGACCGCCTAGGTCAGTCGTGCTAGGCTAACGGTGCCAAAAGAGAGATCTTGAGAGTATAAATGTACATTATAATGCACAAAGTATGCAAGTGACTTCAAGCTGACTTCAAGTTGACCTCAAAGAAGTCTAACAGAAGTAACACAATTGGGTCACAAGGAAAGCGAAAGAAGACGTTGGTCAACCCACATCCGGTTAGCCAGCTCCACTTGTCATAAAGCGTGCTAGCGAAGGTCTGTGTCTATTCTCTCCCATGGTCTGTGGACTGCTGCTGAACATTTAATTCTGGAAAAAATGGATGTTGCTGTAAATAAGCAAGTGAATTTAACTTCACTGTTTCAGCAGCACTTGACGCCGCCATCATCGGGAGTTAGTTCAAGAACAAGTAAGTTCCTGTTCTTCCTCAAGACAACAGTGCCTGTGCTGTGACGATGTGTGGATGTGTAAAAGGACGTAGAGTTGTCCGATCAAGTCAATATTCTTCATTTCAATTCAATCTTATTTATACAGCATATAGCACACATTGCAAGATCCAATTGAAACGTAGCCCCAGACCATCGAGACTGAAAAACAATTGATAAATATGACATCATATAATTCAACAGATCACATTTCATTATTTTCCCGTCCAAAATTAGATGAAATATTTCAATGTATTTTTCTCCTTTTGATATTTTGTTTAAATCTGCATGTAAAACGTTTTCTAACTGCAATCTGAAAAGAGTCACTGAAGTTTCTTATCCAATCATTTAAAACTTTAGAGGACACATGCAAAGAAACTGAGTGTTTAACAATGGGATCAACCCCACCCCCTCGCCCTCCCTTTTCTCACCCAACCATCCCATCCTCTTTCTCTACAGTTCCCACCTCTGCCTCCTCCCTCCATCATCTCCCCAGGAGGCTCCAGAGGCCCTGTACATCCCAGATAAGACCTTCTCAGAGGGAGAAAAGAGGAGGTGGTGGTGGGTGGGGTGGGGGTGTGGGGTGTAGAATGGGTGGTGGTGGTGGAGAAGGAGAGGGGCTTCAGGGTCACCACAATGGCACGCTCCTGATAGCGCTATCAGCTTATGCTAATCACCAGCTAAGTGTTTCAGGACGAGAGGGAGCAGCAGGGCGCTATCCTAAAACATGCGCCTCCTACTTAACCTGCGCCATATCGTGATGAGCCCCAGCTCATTCAAACAGCCACCGCTCTTTATTTAACGAGTGACGACAGTGACAAGGCACAGAGAGAGAGAGAGAGAAACGGCCCAAATTGATTAATCGTGTCACAAATTGATGTTAAGCGCTGTCGCAGATACGGCACTTCTCTCTTTTTTTTGACCAACTTGGCTTTTTGAGGGTATTGTTCTGCCAATAATGGCGAGGATGGGAGGGGTTGTCGGAGCCGCTTCCGATGTCTGGCTCGATGGCGTGAATACTGAGCGAGTGTGTAATTTAATGTAAGGCGCCATTGTTACCTGGGCTTACTGTACATGACAGGTGAAAGATAAAGAAGTGTGCAGGCCAAGCTCCCCTCAACCTATATTTCAAGATGAAAAACCTGGCTGATAAATGCACCTCAGGAACAGAAGATTTAGATAAAAGTCTCTGTGAAACTAATGGAAGACTTCAGTGTCTCAGTGAAGCATTTAGGCGCCACCCAAAGAGAAGGATGAGACCTTTTTGCTCAATCACTTAGTGCGTTCATGTTGAATCTTTCCTCTTGCACTACACAGGCTTTCTGTCTTTTTCTAACTGATTTATATTCATCTCACCCTCCTTCTGATGATTTCAGTAAAACTTATTTCCCGTGAAACTTCCTCACTATATCTGCCAGTGCAGCGTGGGATCAGATCTGTGTGTGTGTGTGTGTGTGTGGGGGGGGGGGGGGGATACAATTAAATCTTCAGTTAAAGAAAAAACAGCAGTTATTTAAGTGATTTACCGACTTTTCCAGAGCAATGATGGGCTCGGTGATTTGATTTCTGATCAAAAAGACAAATCCAAACTCATGGTCTGCTTACTTTTAACCAGTTTGTTGTTTTTAACCAAGCGGCAACCTCTAGGGTCAAAAATGAAGCGTAAAAAACTGCAGTTCCTCAAATGGCCACTTGAGGCTGGCTAAAAAATGAGTCAGCCTTCAAAGATTTCAGTGTTAAAATATCTAGATTTATAGTATAGTTATAGCCTTGATTAAATAAAATTACAGCAACTTTCATAACAGCTTTACTCAGTTACTGCCTGCTAAGCCTCACTTACTCTATTTAGAGTCACTGACATCGACCTCTCCACCATGTTTGGACTATTGGTGCCTTTTGGAGCATTTTTAATGGTCAAACAGTTGCTGTTCTTCCTGTGTGCTGCAAAATATTTAAGAGGTCTGTGTTTCAGTCGCGGTGAATCAATTTTCTTTCTCGGCCAGAAAAGGTTGATGGGGTATTTTCATCATCCTGTCGGGCGGTCGGCAGCAAGGACACTTTGTAAACACGGTAACTCAAGAATGAGGTGACGTGGATTTTCAATTTGAGACCTTAGATGCAGCTACTAGAAATCTCATACAAGTTTAAATCTCAGTGACCTCGACCTCTAGGTCAAGATCAAAGGCCACGTTTTTTGAAAATGATTGCAAAAACTCAAAAAGGAAGTCAGCTAGGATTTTCAAATTTGTAACACAGGTGCATCCACTAGGAGGCTGAGGGGTAGCACAACCAGTATTTTTTATATTTATTTATTTTGTAGGACACCTACTTCTTCTTTCAGCTGCTCCCTTTAAGGGTCATCACAGTGGCTCATCTGCCTCCACCTCACCCCATCTTTAGCATCCTCCTCTGTCACACCAACCCTAACCATGTTCTTTGCTACATCCATGAACCTCCTCTGTGGTCTCCTCTTTTCCTCATCTTTGATTTTGAGAGGTCCAAGTTGTCATAAGTGATGACCCTAACCTCAACATTGTGCTATCAATATATGTTCTTCGTAGTCTTGGAAATCAGCATACAAAAAATGTAATCATTCTAACAGATGTGCATCAAAAATAGTTTTTGCCCCCCAAAAAAGAGTCCTTTTTACTTTGCTCTAAATAATAGTGTTAGGGTTACGGTTAAGGTTGGGGGTAGGGTTTGGGGTCATCACTGATGATGACTCAGACCTCACAGTATTAATTCTTGATAGTATCATTTCCTGTTTGGGCTTTTTTAAGCTTCAAGAAAACCGAGCGTTTCACATTAAAAGCATCTGACTCCAAGGACACGCTGAGTCATTTAATGTGTGAAACAGCTGCAGAGATACCAACTTTTACTGAATCAGTGTCGCTGAGATGTATCAGATTTACTGTGTGAGCATCGTAGAGCATGTGGTACATCAGCAACCTGCTTCACTTTGCATTTTATTATTTCTGTGAGAACAATTATTGCTCCTGAGGTTTAATTATCTTGATGTGGCATCAAAACGGTAATGAAAACATTTTGTAGTGTCTCAGCAAATCAGCTAAAGAATTCTGACAAATACCTGAGATGGACACAACACCTTTTCCTCGAAGTACACCCTTGCCATCTCTTGACAACCAGCTCTCTGGTAAAATCTGAAAATGAAGTCTGGTGTGGTGCCATATCTCCTCCTCCCGCCCATGTCCATCTGTGTTTTCTCCTCCTTCGCTCAGTCTCCTGTTTAGATAGAGGAGCTTTGGGGGAACCCAGGGGACAGGAGGTGAGGTCCGCAGATAGAGGACCCCATTGTGGTCCAACGGGAAATGCATTGTGGCTGGATTTGTCCAGTTTTATGTAAAAGCAATACTCTTTTCACCTGAACTAATACAAGCTGTGGCGTAAGCCCCTTACTGCCATGTGCTGCATTTTTCCCCTAATCTCTCTGGATTCAGCAGCGTCCCCACATACCTCAGGGCACTCACTGATAAAGCTTTAACTCTATACTACTCTCCCTCTTTTTCTCTCACTCCCTCACTACTCACCCAGACTCGTTTGCAGTCTCTCGCCCCTTGGCTTTTTTCTCTTCCTCCTCTTTTCTCTTTCCCAGGACACCGATGAAGCAGCCTAGCAAAAAATTAAAGTGATCAAGAGATTTAGAAGGACGAGGAGAAAATCACTTTGTGAATTCCATCTACGAGAGGAGATGAGAAACGTTGGGGGAAGAAGGGAGAGAGGCAGAGAAAAGAGAGGCAGTGGGATTTTTGAACTTGGAGTAAATCAACTTCTGCATCATGTACTATTATGGAGCTACACAGGCTATACACAGCTGATTGATTTTAGTGTCACGTAAATTCACCACTGGCCCTGTGTTTCTTTTTTTCTTTATTTGGTTTCTATTTATCTCATTTTTTGTCTTTTTATAGATTAAAAGGTTCTATGCGAGAAGGGAAATCCTTCTAAAACGGGAAAAGCAGTTGAGGAGCCAAGGCGATGGAAAATATAAAATTGAGTTTCTAAAATATAATTTATTTCACATAAAAACAACAAAAAAATACCCTGGCCAGGGACGGAGATGGGCAGTAATGTGTTATGTAAGGGATTACTATTGCAAAAAAGTAATTAGATTACTGTTACTTTCCTGTAAGCATGATGTGTTACTGCGTTACTAAACTGTGGTAGCAACAGACACGTGTGTAGATCAACAATAGAAAACGTGGAGGGTGAGATAGAGCACTACCGTGCAGCATTTAATGCTTGGAAATACCGACATTACTTTGAGTTTGACTCTTTCAAAAGTGACAAAAACATTAGCGCACGCTGTACATGCTGCATAATAAAACTTCTTTCTACAGCGAAAACTTCCACTTCAACCTGAGCAAGCACCTAGCACACTGCCACGAGAATGTGAAATTGACAGAAACCCCCCCAGATCCCCCCACTGACAACATGACCGCTGCAGCTACCACATCCACTTCCATCAGGCAAACCTCAGATGGCCCCACTCCTGCTAAACAGGTTAAAATAGACAGGACGAGGCCATTTCCAGAATCATCACAATTCCCTTGAATGAATTTAATCCCCTGTGTGTAAAACTGGGAATCAAGTGCCTTAATGAAAGGCAGCACCAGTTCTTGAAAGAGTACTGCACTGGGATGAAGCCCCTGACAGTAGCTCTGGACATCTTACAAGGGGATGTGTGCGCCTATGGTGCTTTACTACCAACACTCACATGTCAAAGACACTTGCGCTGAAAGATGACCTCTCTAGAATGACAGACAGCTTTCCAGATGTTATTGTAAAGGTAAGATTATTATTGGATAATTGCTTTGGGTGGATTTGTTGAATTTATTATACCATTCACGGTGGGCGGATGGTTAAGGGCAGTAAAGCCCACAAAATAATTACAATAGCTAATTAAACAGTAAAATTATTTTATTCTTAGTTGCATCATATTGTATGTTACAGGCCATCAAGAGCATGTGAAGGAGCTTCTGACAACAGAGTGTCATAAAGCTGCTCCTGCAACTGAGAATGCTAATGTGTCCCAAACGCCAGCCAGCCCAGCCAAAATAGACTTTTTTGAATTAGAGAACCAGCCCACAGAAAGCTTCTCAGGAGAAAAAGAAGTAACTGACTATTTAAGGTCAGGGTATGACCTTGAGATTCTGAATCAGTTCCCAAATCTCAAGAAGATGTACATGAAATACTCAGTCCAACTCCATCCAGTGCACCAGTGGAACGGCTGTTCAGTCTAGGTGGATTGGTGCTTTCCCCGAAAAGGAACAGACTGTCTGATAGAAGGTTTGAGAAGCTTCTCCTGATGCGATATAACCACTGCTTCAGTCCAAAAGAAAACATTAAATTATAGGTCTTTTTCAAGGTTGCCACAGAATGAGACTAAATTAAAAGCCTAAATCTAGCATGCAATAGCATTTTCTGTTTTGGTAATCTCATTATTACTCCTCTCTGCACTTTACCAACTGTTAAAAGATGTTATTGTTAATAGAGAGAATCTTGACAGAATCTTGACCTCTGTATTTTACTTGTAAAAACAAAAAGAATTTATTTAAAAAAGAATTTATTTTCTTAAAATATGGTGGAATGTGCAGAAAATAGGTTTAAATGTTAAACACATTTCTTAAAGTCAAAGACTGTTGCATTTAATTAAATTTTTGCTTGATGCAATGTTTATAAAGTTAAGATTAAAACCAATAAACAATTTTTAAAAGAGACTTTTCCATTTGATTCAATTTTATATGATGGATTATGCATAAAAAATATAGAACTGGGCTGAAAGGTCTATTGCTTTATTGCGTATTCAGGTTGTGTATCATGATTTTTAAAAAGTAACTAAGTAATAAGTAACTAATTACTTTTGAAAATAAGAAATCAGTAATGTAACATGATTACTTTTTGGAGAAGTAATCAGTAATGAGTAACTAATTACTTTTTTTAAGTAACTTGAACAACACTGGCCAGGGACAACAGGAATTTAAACAAATGAAACAGTTCAAGTAAAAATTCAAGCGGCCTCAGCCAATGAAGTAAAACCACTAAAAGTCCAAAAAGATCTGTTAAAATTCCAAGCCGGCAGCGTCCTCAGACGTCCTCTCTGCCACCTTGCTCCAGCTTCCACCCGCATGGGCAGAGCTCTGAACTCTGCTGTCCTGTGCTCAACGTGTGTGGCTTCCGAGATATGACGTCATTCCGTCACCGCTCTCCTGACCACCGACGGTGTTCTTCCTCCCCCGGGTCTAACCACGCTGCCGTGATATCGTTCGGTCCCGCTTTCACTTTTTCGGCCGTCATGCCAGGCCTCCTTTATTTGGGCCTCCGTGTTACTCTCGACGGCCGCTGCTCTTCCACCAGTTACAACTCCACAGCTCTCTCCCCCTGTCATCCATCCCGCCAGGCCTCTTATTGGCCTTCTGCGGCCAAACGGAGGAATCACTGCATGGTTGCAGTCCTAGCTGGCAAGACTGCTCAGGTGTGCCCAATTAGTGATCAGTAGGGGGAGGGAGGGGTCTCCCCGGAACAAGTCAAATATACATAATAAAAGCGTGCAATCAAAGTGTAAGAATAAAACACTGTACGTTGGGAAAATAAAAATAAAACAAAACACAGCAGTGCATGCATAATGATTAAAAAAACCCAAGTTAAAACACGTCAATTCCACCCTGTGACAGAAACATTTAAGTACCTGCAGTTTGTCTAATGGCCACTTGAGGCTGACTTTGAAACGAGTCAATCCTTGTAGCCCTCTGTCAGCTTTACAGCATGAAAACAAAGGGTTTTGTCCACTCTAGCCACTTCACCCCTTCCAACCCATGTCATTTTATTGTTTAAAATGCCCTCATTTCAATTTTATTAACAATTCACGCTATGTATTACTTTGGACACTCTAACCATTTTCATTTTTATCCAGTTTTCTAATAAATAATACAACTTGTAGCAGATAATTGCCCAGGACTTCTAGTGAATGAAATTAAAGTATTTTATTTGTTATATAGCATTAATTAGCAGGTATGCTGTGCAACGTGCCCACACTGTCTGTGCCTTAGAGGATAACTTAGCTCTCCACCCTCTTGTATATGAGTATGGCTTGTGGATTCATTAATCAGTGTGTTACGTCATGTTGGCTCTGTCCATCTGTTTCATACAGTCTGTGGTTAAGAACAGCTTGCAGAAATAGGATTTCACTGACGAACAGCTCAAGTGCGCGAGATGTAAAAATAACAAGGACAGTCTGCATTTTTATTAAATGCATAATCTTATTTTTAAGCTGCTCTGATATCTGAGAACATGCCTCGCCAGTTCTCCTTAGATGCCTTCAGATTTGTGAAAGTTCTGCTGAGGTGTTTCCATCAGGCATGTTTAGCTATGCGCAGGTAGGAAGGCTCCTTTCTCTCATCAGCCATGATTTGTCAAAGCAATTTGGAGTCTTGCAGGAGCTACTGTAGGTCCTCCTCTTAAGCAACCGAAAGCACACAGCACTGACAGGATCTTTATTTAAATAAAGATCCTGTCAAGAGAGATTAACTGTTCACAAGCCCACACAGGGACATCATGCCAGAAACTACAGATATACCACTGCCTAGCGCTTCTACATCATTTTACTTCCTCTGAGGTCTTCCTCTCTTTCCTGCTCTTGAGCATGACTTTTTCAAATGTTACTTTCTCTGCTTTTTTTTTTCTATCTGCTCCTAATCTACCTCAAGCTTGTAGGCTGTCTTCCCAGTGCATGTTTCTTGATCTGGAGTCTGGGATTGGAGTGCTCAAGAGAGGAGAATTTCTCCTCTCTGAAGTTAAGCATAAAAATGCGACATTTTCTTTCTCCTTCACCTCGTCCTCACTTTGGTCCCTTCGGTTCCCTCTCACTCCCTGCTCTGCTTTATCTTGTCCTTGTGCTCGTCCTCTCCCCTCATCTTCCTCCTTCAACTAAAGAATCGAGTATCCTTTGAAGCTCTTTTTCTTCTTACTTTGGAGGAGATAAATACATGCAAAATCTATTTTTGTAGATGTATATTCTATATGTGCGTTATTCTGTACATGACCACAAAACTGATTATCTGCCAGTCCAGTGCTCTTTTGCTGGTTGTTCATTAACCTGTACTCTTCTTATATTTAGAATTTCATATGCAGTTAGCATGTTTTTATTCCGAGAGTTAAAATGCATCATATTTATAGCTACTAAAGCTTAAAATCTAACAGAACATTTTCTCACACAGCATCAGTATGCATGCTTTAAGGGAAGACATTGGAAATTATAAGATGTTCTAATTATATTTTCAACCTTCAGTATGCTCCTAAAAATCCTGTTTAACATTATATTTAATAGGTATTATTTTCCCCACTTACTACCCTCTTGCTTTTTGCTCTCCTCCAACACTTGTTTCTTTCATCTTTTCTCACTTCCAGACAAATAGTTGCTCTTACGTTCCACTTACTGGATTTGATTGTTGTCATTGGGTTTGAAAGAGTCACACTTGCCACTTGCAACAGGAGTGAGAGGAGTCAGGTGGGTCCTCTTAGGGAGATCAGGGCTCCCCTACAGTTGTTGCAAACGTATTTTTGCATATTGTGACACATGTTTCTAAAGGCAGACTTCATGGGTAAGTGCTTTATTTTACAACTGTTACCATGACTAATTCAAAGATAAAGTGATGTGGCTCCATACTATTGTCCCTGTAGTGTAAATACAGTCAAGTACACAGTAGTCATTCACAGCATTATATCTACCTGTCTGATATATTGTAGGTCATCATCATGCTGCCACCCACCTCTGACTTGGACATTATACCTGGGAATGTCCTGTGATGTCTGGCATTAGGACATTGTCAGTGGACCCTTTGATCCTCCAGGGATTGTTAAGGCACATCCCACAGATGCTGGATCAGATTGAAATTTGGAGTATGAAGGCCAGGTCAACACCATAAGCTCTTTATTGTGCCCTTGAGCCATAACTATGACAGTTTTTGCAGCGTGGCAGGGCACATTCTCCTGCTAGGGGAGACCACTGCCATTGGGGAGTGCTTTTAGCACTGGATGTGCTTAGTGGGCCATAATGTGAATATGGGTGGTACATGTCAAAATAACATCCACATGAGTGCCGCTAAGGTTTCCCAGTAGAGCATTGCACTGTAATGAGATAATCAGTGTTATTCACGTCACCTGCCAGTGGGTTCATTGTTGTGACTGATAGTTGCTGATTTTCTTTGCCGTGTTAAAGTTTTGTGGTAGTAACACAAAGAAAGACACTGTGCGTCTCATGGGCGGGTAGCTATGACGGTGGGTGGGCGGCATGGGTGAAGGTGGGAAGCCGTGCATCCACATATCACTGCTCCCCATCAGAAAATTTTCTATCAGCAGATAAAACAAGAAGGAACAACACCTCGGACAAGATACGCCTTCGCTAATCTCCCACACTTATCAGCGGTCCCCCCGCTAATATCGCCTCCTCCAATTTTCCCTATGTTACTCCCCACCTCCACTCCACCGAGTCCCCACCCACACGACCCCTCCCCGAACGCACACTTTGACGCGCACGCACTCACACACGTCGCCTGACTCCTCTCCCACCACGCCATTGTGAGAGCCGGCCGCCCTGGCAATGTGCTCCTGTGTGATACTGAGAGAGGGCAATTCAGCTCCTCATAAAGACCAGGCTATAATCTCCTCCCAAAGACAGGTCCACCTACCCGGTCCACACACACACCTCCACGAACACACAACCTCACCGTGTCCTCACCGTGCTACACCTACACACATACACGGTGACGACTTAAAGCTGCACCCAGAATGACACGCACCATTATAAATAGTCTAATCTATATGGTAATAGTGTTGTATTCTACAAGCAGAGAATAGGGATAAGATAACATTGTGACTTCAGGGTTTGTACTGCCTTCTATGGTAATTGTTATCAAAGGTTATTTGGGATGACATCGGCGGCTCCTTGTGATTGGCTGGGCCCTGTTATTTACGATATGAATTATGATAACCATGATGTCTCTCTGTTCCTCTCCCTAGCCGGTGCCTCGCCAGCCGCCAGATACAATAAATTGCTATCGTTAATCACAGCGCTTTGTTCTGCCATGATTACCCCTCCACCGCAATAAGAGTTTTATTTAAAGGAGAATATGGATTTGTCATCCTTCTGGCGGCAAAATGAAACTGACAATATTTTATGTCCTGACATTTAATTTGTAAAAGCGGACGCAGGCTGCATTTGCATTTTATGACACACTCTTCCTCTTTCTCCCTCTCTCGCTCTCTCTCACGCTGATCTATCGCTCTTCCCTCCTCCTCGATGTCTTCCTCTCCTTTTATACATAGAGTGGAGGTGACATTTGTGGATCAGGTTGGGGCTGGAACGAGAGCAAAGGAAAGGGAAAAGGCGGTGAATGCTGCTGAATGGCGGCCAAAGTTTACTTGTTTTATCAGGATGCTGTGATTTTGCTCTAGCAAGTGTCCCGACCAACCAAGTGAACTAAAAATAGCAACGTTGGTTGATTTATATAACAATGCAAAACGAGGTTTCTCTTATCTGAACGGTATCGATATTTTCTTCAAGATTATACTGATAACTAAATATTAGGATGCTAATGATTACTTGATGTGGGGAGGAAGGTTTGGATGGAGTTTGGTGAGTTTTTGATGTACAAGATAAGCGATGTAGCTCCAAAGGCGCAGATTTTTAGAGCATTATGTGCAATAGCATCCTCTATTCATCGAAATATCAGTAAAGTGAGTTCCAAAGACGAATGAGAAGCAATGTCAGACCTCCAACTTTAAGGTTTCTGTCTCACCGTCAGCCTCCTTCGAGTCGAGACAAAACAGGGTGGAGCAGTATCCTCGGCCTTCTTACACCAGGAAGAATGGAGCCCTTCATGCCGTGACATTTCCGTACTATGCAGTACTATGTGACGGGATTTTAATAGGCCTGCAGAAGAAGTTTCATGTATACAGATGGTAATACTGATAAAACCTACTGAAACCACGTATCTTCCACAGATTTTTTTTAAATGCTACATCCTCCTCCATCCTGGTTGATGGCGTGATGATAACAGGTGGACATCATAATAAAATCATGGCTCCTGCTGCCGTAGCTAGAGCAGACGATCATCTTGGCTGCATGTCTGAATTAATTTGGTTTTGTTTTAATGGTTCTAATATTGAAGTGTTTGAAATATTGAACTCCTATTGGTTGTTTTGTAAACATGTAGCAGCAGTCACATTTAAAATCTCTTACAAAAGATCCCAGTAATAAATACACTTAACTCCCTGTTTAACAGCAGGCTAGTTAGTGCTAATCCTTAATACAGGTACCAGCTCCCCAGAGTAACACCTGAACCTTGTTCTTCTTTCTTTTGACACACAAGGCTAACAGAAAATACACAACATCCATTATTTTTCCCCAAATCTGCAATAAATGCTTCAATATCCTACAATATTTCTTGTAGGATGAATATTCAGCAAATATGAAGTTCCTTTAACAGGTAGTCCTGCATTCACTTTTTTTTCACATTGCTGTCTTCAGTATTTAAGCAGTGTTGGTCACGTTATTTGAAAATAGTAATTAGTTACTAACTACTGATTACTTCTCCAAGAAAGTAATCCCGTTACTTTACTGATTACTTATTTTCCAAGTAATTAGTTACTTTATTACTTAGTTACTTTTTACAAACATCATACACAACCTGAATACGTAATAAAGCAATAGACCTTTCAGCCCAATTCTATTTTTTCTGCATAATCCAGTTTATAAAATTGAATCAAATAGAAAAAGTCTCTTTTTAAAAGTTGTTCTATTAGTTTTAATCTTTTAACTTTATGCACATTGCGTCAAGCAAACATTAAATTATATGCAACAATGTCTGACTGGAAGACATTTGTTTAACATTTAAACCTATTTTGTGCATATTCCAGCATATAAAATAATTTAGTGTGTTTACACTCACTCTTTCAAACAGATGCAAGTAAAACACAGCAAAAAAATAAATAAATAAAATCAAAGATTCAGCGGCACTAAGTCCTGTCGCTCTTAAATCTATTTTCACCTGTTTAGCAGGAGTGGAGAAGTCGGATCTTTGCCCGGTGCCGCAGCGGTCATGTCAGTGGGGGGATCGAGGGGTTTCTCTGTGGATTTCACATTCCCGTGGTATCGTGCTTGGTGCTTGCTCAGATCTGAAGTTAAATTTTTCACTGTAGAAAGAAGTTTTCTTCCCTGCAGACTGTACAGCAGACGCTAATGTTTTTGTCACTTTTTACGGAATCAAACTCAAAGTAATGTGAGTACTTCCATGCTTTAAACGTTGCATGGTACTACATACTCTCTCCCGTACTCTGTATTATCCATTGTTGATCTACACACATCTATTGCTGCCACGGACGTCGCACGCGCTTACGGCATTGTTATGAGACACTCTTACAAACAAAATCACGATTTAATAACGCCGCGTGCTTACGGGAAAGTAACAGTTATCTAATTACTTTTTTGCAATAGTAATCCCTTACTTTACTTGTTACTTGAAAAAAGTAATTGGACTACATCTCTGGTTTTAAGTTTGCTGAATGTGATTTGTTGTTGACGTTCATCTATCAGTTCAAAAGTCCTACGTGGACTATTAAAATAAATAAAGACACACAAACCCACAGCAATCTAAACCTCGTATTTGGGTGAGCAACACAAAAATGACTGGTTTGGTTTGCCTGTTGACGGTTATGCAAAATAAACATCTTCAGAGGTATGACAGGTCAGCGCTGAACCAAGCAACTGAAAGTTAACAGATCAGGTTTTACACGTTATTGTTCATGTAGATAAACTTTGTTCCACTCGAACGTTGAAGTCAAAATGATTCACGTGTTGTTTTTTGTTTTAATAATAAGCAAGGGCTCATAAGGGTCAAAAACATAAGACTTTGAGTGACTGTTGAAGTGCATTTTGTTTCTTCTCAGTTCATCAACATAACCTTTGTTTAGCTAGAAAGTCTAGCAGGGACATCCAGGCGACGTTCAAGAAGTACCATGACCCGAAATCAAGGTAATGTCCGTGAACTATTTTCTAATCATGACTAGATCTGTGGGAAGTGACCGAAAGAACGAGATCATGGATAAAGCAGCAGAAATGAGCTTCCTCTGAAGGGTGGCTGGCCTCTCCCTTAGAGATAGGGTGAGAAGTTCAGCCATCCGGGAGGGGCTCAGAGTACAGCCGCTGCTTCTTCACATCGAAAGGAGCCAGTTGAGGTGGTTCGGGCATTTGAAAAGGATGCCTCCTGGGCGCCTCTTGGGTGAGGTGTTCCGGGCATGTCCCACCGGGAGGAGGCCTGGGGCAGACCCAGGAAATGCTGGAGAGATTATATCTCTCAGCTGGCCTGGGAACGCCTTGGTGTTCCCCCGGACAATCTGGAGGAGGTGGCTTGGGAGAGGGAGGTCTGGGCTTCTCTGCTTTGGCTGCTGCCCCAGCGACCCGGCCCCATATAAGCGGAAGAAGATGGATGGATGGATGGATGGATGGACTAGTTTTCAACAAAAACTGTCAGCCAGTGAGTAAGTCAAGAGCAAATCAAGTTTTCCAGTGTAACACAGGTATGAGTTGACACCAGAAAGAAACTGATGAAAATATCAAATAAAATCTATGAGATTTAGTATTTTACTTGCTGAAAAAAAGAATCCGTTAGCAATGTCAAGAATAGCTCATTCAACAGGAAACAGCCATGAATGAATGGTCGAGAAAGTTTGTTCATCTCAACTAATACAGGTAATCTGAATAAAACCAGTAGGAGGTGATCCAGTTTAAGACGTGGTGTTGTCAAAGGTTGTTCATGAGTCCTTCGGACAGGACGTTGCGGGTGCATCAGGTGAAAAGGGTTGAACAACACAGCAGCTACGCTCTGAATTTCCCTTTAAATTTCATTAACATGGTCTCAATATTAACGAGGAGCCTCAATATAATCGAGTCTTCTACTGTTTACCATTGCAGTGCCACCGGGATCCATACTTAAACAGGCTATCATGTTCTCTCAGACACACACACACACTCACACACTCATGCACACTGTGAGGGCTCTTTGGGAGATAACTATAGTGAAGTCGAGCTATTTCCTTTTCCTGTTTGTGTGGTGCCAGGCGAGCCACCCTGCTGCCACCGAGGAATGTTGATAATGCTTGCCCTGGGCCCAAAATGCACACACACACAAAGACACAGACACGCACACACATTTATACACATCAGTACACACAGACACTAACAGTCAACGCCCATGTTATTCCACCAACAGCAAAAAACTTAATACATGTAAACATGATGGGGAATAAACTCGTTGAAGAACAAAAAAAAGCCTCCAGAGAAGACAAGACTTTGAGTGACTTTGACCCTAAGTTGCCTCGGCTGACTCTGGCACACTCTCTCACACACTCAACAGCGTCCCTCTCTTTCTCTCAACTCCACCTTCCTCTCACTTTCCTGACCTTCCAGTCCAGGGGGGATGGAAAGAGACAGCGAGCCCACTGGAACCTTGGGCTGAGTTATGCAGGAGTGAGCTTTGAATAATTGTCCTGCAATATGAGTGTCTCTGATTAATTGCTTGAGATAAGGTCTGCTTTCCTCCCCACTCCTCTCCATCTGTACTACCCCCACCCACCTCCCAACCCTCCCCAACACCAGCTCCCAGGCCTGCCTGCCTGCCTGCCTGAGCTCCCATAATCAGCCCGGACTACTGAGAGAGAGAAACTATTTAACTGACCCTGTCATCTCGGAGCACGATGATGGCTGTCCTAATTACTCAACAATAACAAAGGCCCTCATTTAGCTCTGACGATGGCTGCCTGCAATCAGCAGTTCTATGAATAACTTAACAAATAGGAATGAGGGTGGGAAAGAAAAAAAACGTATTTACAGGCACATTAATTCAAGGCCAAAAGACAATACTTGTCACCTCCAGCTAACTTGGGATTCAGGTGACAATCAGTAGGTAAGCGTGTGCGTGCGTAGGCTTGTGTAATGTGTGTCTAAGGTCCCACACATGCACATAAGTTGAGGTTTGACTAAATAAAAATCCTAAAACTATTTGTCAATGCACGTTTTTTCATGATGGAACTGGCCATATGTGTAATTTTATGCCTAAATGTCACCATGCATGTTGTTATCCAACAGCAAAAAAAAAACCATTTGTCAATCACTGCTTTCATTTAAATAAAATTATTAGAAATAAAGGACATAACAAATCTATAAATGTAACGAAACAGTTTTTAAGAATTTCTAAAAATGATCAAAACCTGTGGCTATTGCTTTAAGACGATCATAGTTGTGATTTACAGTTTTGCTGGCTTTCTTTAAATTGATGGCAAAGGTAAGAGTTTACGTTAGCAATGTGGGAAATATTTTCACATACATGATAACTTTAAAAGTGACGGAAGAACAACTGAAGTTCATTAATCAAGTACAAGTATTAGTACTAATTTTGAAGGTTTATATCACATGTAAAACAATTTTACATTCATTATACTACTAAGTAGTGGTTTAAAGCAATATTATCTGGAAACTACATAGTACTAAATGATCAAAAGTTCCTTTTTCTTTAGGAAGTGGCTTTACATTCATGTTTTATGCAAAAATGATACAGATGGAGCATAGCAAAATCAGACGAGTCAAATAAAAAGTGCATTAAAAGACACTTTTAAATAAACAGGAACGTAATACAAACACAATACAAACTACAAACCCTCAGAAGGAGACAAAATCTTTAAGGTTGAAGTGTGTTCTGAAGATTACTCCAATGACCCAAGTGCGAATCATAAAATCTTCTGGTAAACTATAAGTAGTCATTACTGATAGCATACAAAAGTTACAACACGTTCTTAATGATGAAAAAAAACTAAACTAAAAGCATTTTAAAGATTATAATATCTGTAGCTTTGTACTGATAGCTTGTAAAAATACAATATTTTATAAGCTGATGATGTTTCTATATAAAACAAAATCTTCCTATAAAATAAATGTAGTTTAGTGAAAAAATGTAGAGCATGTCAAAACTATAGTTAAGTTCAGCACTTCAGTGAATACAGTAGTTTATTCGTAGGATAACAGCAAAAATAAAACTGAGTTTGTTATTGGCAAAAAGCAGCAAAATAAAAATCTTAATGTGGATACATAAAGTTTAAAATAGGTCATTACCAAACATGTTTCCTCTTACTGATTCCTACAAGCTAAACATGGTGGTTTGGTCAGGGACTGTTAATTGCAGGCGTATCAGTTAGCTTAATATCTCATAGTTAACCAGGTATAAGCTATGTGCACTCTTCAGTTTGTATAAGAGAACGGTGATACTGGCCAGATGAGAAATCAGATTTTCTATTTTAAAAAACAAATATATGTCAGCCGGACATGCTGGTTGAATCTCGGTCTTTGTGTGCAGTTGTGTTTCTGCATGTTTCAGAAGCCATCGGCTGCCTGAAGTATCAGCCTCTGTAACCACAGATAGCACCTGGCCTTTGTTGAAAAGACTATTTACATATCAAACACCCTCCCGCCTGTTGTTGCTCCCCGCATGGAAGACGCAGACAGAAAAGACGGGAATTTCTTCGGGAAAAAAAATATATAAACTAAAAAAGGAAGTGAAAAGAGTTATAATGAAGGCAGGCAAACTGTGTGGAGCTCCGTTTACTGATAAACACACCGGGCCTTTATAGTGTTACAATAAAATGGCACACCAGGACACAGGCACACAAACGCACACAAACAGGGCAGTGAAGACAAGTTGTATAAAGTTTGACTAGAATTTCAGAAGGGATTTTTTTTTTTCTTTTTTGGTTGGGCGGTGGGGAAGGGGACGATAGAGAGAAAGGGGGGGGGAAGAGGAAGGGGGGGGGGGGGGGGGAAGCCAAGCGTACACTTGACACTCAGCTAATGGTTAATCCTCAGCTTTATACTGTAATTTACTGCAGAGCCTTCAGGCCAAACTGCCTTTGAAGTGCTTGGAAATGTCAAATCAATTATTACTTAAATGAAAAAAAAGAATTCAATTTACGCGTTTCATGATAATCGCTAACATTTCCAGATAGAAAAAAAACGCAAAGCAATTTAAGGCGATTTGAGCCCCGGCTCCATTTTTCTCTGCAATTCTTTTTTTATTCGTCCTACACAGATATGCTGATTGGAATATAAAGTTGTTGATGATTGCGTCTTTTCTTCGTCTTCTCCTTTCTTGTGCCATCGTGATCGCAGAGTAAAGAAAATCAATTTGGCAGTATAATACTCTTCATCAATTGGAACTGGGCGATAATGATGTTCTACACCTGCGAGTGTGTGTGTGTGCGCTAAGTGAGAAGTGTTAGGGAGAGTAGCATGGAACAATACACCTTCTTCATGATTCATTACGTCCTAATGTCGTTACGTGAATAAAGACAGCGCCGGCCCTCTGAATTACACACTCCTCGCGCTAATGGTTCTGAAAATAGGCCGAGCGCAGCCCTCCTTGCCTCCATGTGCTCTTTGTTCATGAACAGGTAAAGCAGACGAGCCACGAAGTGTGACGCTTTTCTTCGAGTATTGCTCGTAACATCTGTATCAGCGCATCACTTCCCGTGAAAGTCAGAGACCTGAACTTTCAATGAGTCATTCCTCTTTTTTGGACTTTAATGAAGTTGCTGGCTAAAGAGTAAGCACAAGAATGATAAAGTAGTATGTTTTCATGCTTAACTCATACTCGTATTTAGCTGTGCACATAATTTTGAATTCAAAGCCCAAGACTTACCTATTTAGCAGGTTGTTATGGACCATTTCCATCATTGTGTCCAATACTCTCTCCGAACTTTTTTTTTTTTGTCAGTACGAATTGATATTGGCCCAAACACGTAACACACCACATTAGCCTTTGCTACACAGGACAAATTTAACAATGAGCATATTAGCCAGCTAGCTCGTTGCCCAGCAAGGAGATATGTTTGAATCAGTCCACATCATTAAGTGGCACCCAAGACAAAACCAGCCAAATCTGTGTTTGGATTTTGCTGCAGCCCTTGGGAAATTTTCTTCCCTCTGAGGGGTCCTTCAGCCCAAAAAGTCTGAGAAACTCTGGCTACTCCAGCTAAGATCACAGCGCGGGTGGTGCCTGTCTCAGCTGACTTGGACAGGCTGACAGTTCATTTCCGTAGTTAGGGCTGTGCCATGTCACACGGTTACTGATAATAGCAGTATAAATTTTTATGTAATATACAAGAATCATATTCCCTTATCATTGATATAGCGAGGGCATGCATTTATGTTCCTTAGTGCCCACAATGAGACAAGCCCAGAGCAAGTCAGCCTCGGATGATAATTTTGAACCTCAAAAGGACACTACTTTAACAACCGCCAACAAATCATAGACTTTGTCTTCTTCTTCTTTCAGCAGCTCCACTTGGGAGTTGCAACATGAGATCGCCTGCCGCCATCTCACCCTGTTCCTAGCATCCTCCTCTGTCAGCCAACCCTATGTCAGTCCTCCTTTACTACATCCACGAATCTTCTCCATGGCCATCCTCGCTTCCTCCTGCGTGACCTCTCAATATTCATCGAACCGTCTCAGCTTTGTCTCTTTGTTTTCTCTCTCTTCCTCTAACTCAACCAAAGCACAGTGCTTTACAAAATATGCAAGAAAACTGCTCCCACTAAAGTTGGAAACAACAAACTTGTTTAATCTTGGGGCAAAAATAGACAGTCGAGCACAATCAAGCTACAAAGGCAGACACACTAACCAAACATAAGAAAATGGCTCATCCAGCATCTCCGGGCCAATCTCTAGTACCCTCCCCATGACAGGAAGAGCAAACATGAATAAACGGTCAGCTGGTACACCCCAGCTAGCAAATATTTTTCAGTTTTATTGTGTGACAATATTGTGCAGCTTGAGTTGAGTTTAGTTATTGTTAAACTGTTAAGTGGTGAGCAGCTTACTTCAAATTTACAGGGAAAACACTCCTCAGGCTATTTCTGTGCCTACATTTGTCACTACTATTGCTCTATAACACTGCTGCTGGTATATTGTTTCAGTAGATTCACATATCAGATTAGTTAGTGTGTCATCAATGACAGCAGCTCGCTGGAAAAGAAAGATGGAGAATGCCATTCATTTATTTACACTTATATCAATGTTGCTGCCTGGAAGCTGCAAGCATCAATAAAATGCTGCTCATATTTTTATTGTATATCATCACAAACATCTAATAATTTATCCCAAAACATGGTTAATTCCAGCACTCTGGTGGCTCATGAGTTTGGTTTTGCTGGTACATCATTTTGTTCTCAACAAATTACACAATGTCTGTCAGTAAGGTTTTTCATCTTAAATACATTCATCAAGATCTGATGTGTGATTTAAGTGCTGTTTTAGTGTTATAACATTCAGTACCATTATTACTTTACTTTCCCAAACTCAGACTTAATTTTAGGGATTTTTTTAAAAATTTGCTTAAGTTCTCTGTCTTTCTACAGCAGACTCTCAAATAGAAAACAGCATTGCAACATTTAAAAAGAAAAGTCACTGATTCATCATGTTGCAAAATGAGACTTTTTTCTTCCCTCAAAAGAAAGGAGAATGTAATCGGTTCCATTGGTTTGTCTGTCTATTCGTTAGCAGTCTAGCGTTCACGGTTTTCAAGTTATCGTTTTCAGAGTTTTTGTGATGGTAGATACCACAAACGGCTCGAGCTGATTTGTTTTTAAAGAAAATCTGGTCAAGGTCACACTAAATGTGAAAATCAGTAAAAACTTTTTATTACCCACAGTTTATTTTGGACAACGATATGCTAGGCCTCTGGGGACATGAGTACTTATGTTGGCTAACCATTTGACATGACCTTCATTCATGATCAAAGTCAAAGATGAATTTGGAAAAAAATTAAGGAAACCATATTAATAATATATCGTATGAAAGGGCATGGAGAGACAACACACTTTAAATTTTTTTCAATATGACGCTCTACAACGTGACAATGATGCCATGAAGTAACATTTAATAAAATCTCAGGTTTTTACAGCTTCTAAAAGCCAAAGATTTCAACCAATACTGCACCAATCATATTGGTAAAGATAATAAAATACACAATTTTAGTATGTAATGCTTCAAGATAATAGGTCAAAGGTCAGGTAATGCAAATTAGGAAAAAGCTGCAGTTTCCATTGGATAATCTCCTAACTTTAAAGCAGTATTATTCAGTGGGGAACAAAAGTGCTTCCTTTGTTTGAGCTCATTAAAAATGTAACTTTTTTTCAATATAACAATATATTCAGAATGACACTAGATTTCCACATGACCAATCCTAACATCAGTTTGATTTTTTTAGTTGTACTGTAGTGTCTGTAGGAAGTACAGTTTATTGTTGTGTAAATCTGGTGCTTGGCATGCCAAAGATTTATTGAAGTGTTGCATCACACACTGAGGTTTGTGGTCACGTTTCTGAGCTACTAAAACTGCACGCGAATGCAGCATTTCAGACTTTTCAGTCAAACCAATCAAATAAAACATCAACCACATGCAGTATATTGGTGTGTAATCCATTTATGACTTTAGGTCATGAGAAACAATTTCAAGATGAATCCTTGGCTATGCATTTCTTCGACATCTACGTGGAAAGAGAAAAGAAGAGGAAGTCCAGCGTGCGCCATATTCGCATGTCCCTCCTCAGTTGCTGTACTTTATTTTTGAGAGTTTCCAACTCGGCAGTTATTTCAATGTCATTCTGGGTACAGAAAATGGAACAAATATTATCACAAACATTTCAATTTGCTATCTGACAGTGAAAACTACTACTACAAAGCCAGCAGGAGAGATGAGGGAGAAGATGCAGGCCGATACCAAACTACTGCATCAACAAGAAAAACTTTACAATGGCAGCTTGGATGGTGACTGGAGGACGATGCTATTAATAATCTCCTCTCACTAGAGAGAGAAGTCAAAACAAGCATTTTATCTAACTATTCTTTTAACCAGGAAGTGAAATTCTTTTGTTAGAGATCCTCAGACCAAGATAGGCAACAGAGAAAACCTGCACTAGCATCGAGAGGCACATTCCTGGAGTTGAACCCAGGGCCGTCAGGATGTGAGGCTAAAGTGCAAACAATTTACATTTCAGTGTGTTCATTTGAACATAACCAGTGTCTGAATAAACCTAATACTACTACAAAATAACATTTAGTGGCAACCGATTGCACTTCTGAGTAATCCAAACTGTCCAGGAGGAAAAAAGGCCCCAAATGAGCAGAAAGCTGAGAGCTCGAGAAGCTAAAATAAAAAGAGTAAAGACAGGGAAAAAACTCTCTAAAGGTCTATTATATATGACTCATGCAACATTACCCAGATGATAGCAAATATTTTAACAAAAGGTTCCTATTGGTCACACAATATTATCTCGCCCCTGGCAGAAGGTCGACCACCCTGCGTGACCACTCAGACGGTCTCAGTGACTCCTAGCCTGAGTCAGCTGTAGACGGGATGAGGAGGCAGGAAAGAGGGCAGACAGACACACTGCCAGGCACCCACATCTCTTTCTCTTTCTCTCTACTCCCTTTTGTGTACCGTGTGGAATAACATACCTTTTACCCCCCCATCATTCCCTCCCTCTCTGTAAAGCGATCAGGGCCTCTGATAGTGATGGTGATTACAAAACCGCAGGAGCAGCCTCCCCACCAAAACAAAGTGTTTTTCAGCTTCTGTTTTTTTCAGGACCTGGCGCCACCCGGAGTACTGTAAACAATAAACACGGGCCAACGCGAGGCCGTCCTCCGCGTCTTTCTCTACCTGATTCACTCCAGGGGAACACGCACACATCATTACAGGTACAGTGTGTCATTGTGAACAATTGCATTCAGAGTCAGAGCGTGCAGACTGACTGACAGCTATAAGTTCATGCACTTCCTGTGAACTTGTCATCAACCAAACACATGCACACACGCAGGCGGCCTCGGCTAAGTTTTGCTTTGCCGTCGCTTATCGACTTCACCTGCCCTTTGTCTGCGCGACCTGAGGCCTTTTAACAAGCATGCATATGCTACCTTTTGTTGAATCGAGTGTTAAAAAAGCATCCTTTCCACTGGCTCGGCCTTCCTATCTTTACATCTTCCATGGCCAGCTCGCTGCCCCAGCCTGCGTCGAAGCAGTTCTGTTAAACGGTGGACTCATAGCAAATTGACTATTACTTCAAAGTGGCCTGTGATTATGTCCCTGAGTGATTAGGGGGGCTGTTAAGAGGGAGCCACTTGAGCATTGCCAGTGAACCCGTGAAGGAATGCCGGCACAGTGCCGAACGACGAGGGAAAGCGCCGCCAGAGACGCACAAATCCCAGAAAGGCAACGGCCGTGCAGGCACTGCACAGACCTGAGGGCGGAGAAGCAGGAAAGGCAAGAAAGACAGAAAAAGAAAGAGTTGGGCAGCTTGTACCTGCATATTACAAAGTTTAAAAAGAAGCTACACAAAGTTTTAAGACAACCAGGAAGCCAAAGGGATGAAGAGAAAGATTGGGATATAAAATAAAACTTAAAGAAAAAAAAGTCAAATGAAATGAAGGTTTTATGAGGTGGGGTGCACTCAGGGCGGCAAAATCATTAGCTAAGCACATCAGGAGACAAGACCTCCAAACACTTCCATTACATTTCAATTGTTACCAGATTTTCCAACTTTTCAGCACCAAACTGTTCTTGTTTGCCCTTTTTCCCCTTCATCTCCACATCAAACGGACAACAGAGACAAGCTGAAAGAAAAGGAGGAGGAGGGATGAAAGACGGGGAGGGAGAGAGAGGGGGAGTCTGGTGGTGGAGAGACCCGGGGAGCGAGGCCTCGAACGCCCGTTTTAATGGGAATAATAAGCTTCTATCTCAGGCAATTAAGTCTGCATTCGATACTTATCTCAGAGCAGAGGTCCACTGTGCCATCTAAAGAAAATGTTTGCGTTTGAAAAACTCCATCACATAAACAAGATAAGCGGGAGAACACGTATGCGTGCCGCCTATCGCATCCAACCTCAGCTTTGTTCTTGGAGGGATAAGTGACTCTGAAGCAAGTTTTTTTGGACAGCTAATGTCCTTGATTCCTCTGTTACGGATACACCACATGGTGCTGGTCTACAGCCAAGGAAACCGAAAACAACAAGATGACCACAGCAAAAATAATGAATCACAACAATAACAGGATATATCAGCCTCTATGTGTTTTCAAAAGCTGACAGCAGGAATAGAATACCGAGTAAAATCACTGATACTGGGAATTTTATACATACTGCCTTAAATGTAACCACATTCAGAATGAAATCATAAAGACACAATGCACAGTTGTCTTGGCTATTGGGTTAAAACTTAAGTTTATAGATTTGTTAAGACGAAAAAATTATATTTCAATGTCAGACAGGTCCTTACTATTAGAAATCAATTTAAAAACAAGGTGATGCTCCTATTTTACCCTGCAACTTCTGCATTTTCATGCCAAACACCTGTGTAACATGGGCAAACAGGTAGAATGTCTTTTTAGCCAGCAACAAGCTAAAGAGATACTGACAGAGTAAATGTGGTAAGTTTCTTGCCATTAAGAGCTTCATGAGGCTACAGGATGGACATCAGGCTCCTCTTTCATAATAGTTATCACCAACATCGATCCCAACGACGAGCAAGTGCAACAACACAGTACGCAGCAAACTAGTCAACACGACCAACTAGTCCAGCAGCAAAAAGAAGAGGTAAACAAATTATTACAGTTCTTACCAGTGATGAAAGCCCAATCCAAAATTCTACTCCTGTATGGCCCATAAACAGTGTAAACATTGATATAGCCACCATGATATCACCCAGTGGATTGTGAAATCTCGTTAGCCACTAGCTGATCGTAATTTTCAAAAATTGAGTTTTCTATTCAACGTGATCTACAATTAGCGACTGAATCCATGAACCCATCAGTAAAGTGTGCACTGATGTCACAGAGAAAGGAAACCCGGGGCTCTTTGTATACAGCCAGAAGTCTTTTCTGCGCACTCAGACACAACTTCAGACCCTGAAGCTGCCTCCACACCGTCTGTGGTGCAGCCCATCAAATGTGCCCAGCTGGAACTGTCATAAAATGATCAACTATGAGCTCACTATAACTCATCAGCGATTTTACACTAGGTGTTTTTTAACATGAAATAATTTCTCTTCAACTTTATTGCCTAAAACTATTTTTTAATACATAAAATCGGATACTTCTTTGATGTTATTACATTCTGTTGTTAATATTTCACATTAAGTCCTTTTCTGTGTGGAAATACTTAAACAACATTCTTTTTATAAATCCTCAGATTTTCTCGGGACACCATGGAGAAACACCGACCCCTACATTAGGAACCACCGATTTAAATACAGTTTAAACTGTGGGTGTATAATATCTGCAGATGA
>VOQK01002106.1:0-13628 GCA_015052645.1 Benitochromis conjunctus
ATGCTCTGTAAAAAAAAAAAAAAAAAACAGCAGCAAAAGTAAACACAGGTTTGAACTCTCTCTCTGTAAAGATTTGGATAAATGACTAGCCAAATGTAACACGCATGATCCCAGAATCTTTTCCATCACTCGTCAAGAGTAATATGTTAACCAGGAGATTAGCTTACTAACATATCTATTGTTTATCCCTGTACGTGTTCCAAAAGTCTGAGAAGTTCCTAATTTTACCTGAAAACCAGATCAAAGACACCTGCGGCCAACATGAGAGCACAGGTTTGAGTTTTATCATCAATAAAATAATCAATTAATGCAAAACAGGGGATTGTGTATAAAAATGTACCCAATTCAATAGGTGGTCCAATATTTATTCTGAATACCTTTAAAGATGTTTTTAAAGAGTAACGTTAAGAGTGCGAAAGAGCCAAAAATAAAAATGTGGACCCTTACGGTACTTCCTTAAACACATCGTAGACTTCATAATCTTAAACAGAGATCCATGAAGTTCGTCACATACTGTAAAGCAGTCTTTTGGGACAATATACTTTTAAAAGTAGCACTATGATCCATCGAAATCCAATCGTCAGCTGTGTAAAATGACTAAAAACTGTGGTCTCACATGCTAATTTCACCTTGTACTTTATTTGTAGAATCACCATTTAAAGTAAAGAAACACTTGAAAAAAGTGAAAGAGCCATGTTATGGCCCTCTATACAATGTAATGAAGTCTAGTCCAATAACCACACAGTGTACAACTAATGAGAGAAATATGTGTGTGTGGCTTTTAAAGCTTTTTCATGCTAAGATATCTTTCTGGTATGTCCAAACACACCCTGTGGAAATGAAGCAGTCAGCCAGATGTTAACAACGTAAAGGCGAGAGAAGCTGCAGAGTCAGATGACTGTAAGCTCGCACACTGCTCGTCTTAGATTCTCGGCATAATTCTCAATAGAAACGACGTCAGAAACACATTTTCTCATTAAGACTCAGTCCTCACACTGATTACGTTACAGATCATTTGATAACATATGCTGAAGAACATTAATAATTATACCAGTATCCTAGACTGTTAGAGGCTACTTTTGATGTAACTGGATTGAACTTTAAGATGCCTGCTTTTTTCATATCAACACTCTTTACCATTAAACAGTACTCTGATTCTCAGGCTGCTACAGATGTGTAACTAAAATATGTCCACTACACTAATAGCTTGGTTTTCATGATTGCAAGTTCTTTTACTCGTTTTTCTCTGTTATTGTCTCACTCCTAAAAAAAAATGTGATAAATTATACAGAGAAACAACATCTGCATCATTTATGAAGAAGGGTGTAAACACAGAGATAGAATAAAGGGAGAATGTTTGTTCTAATGTAATTAAGTAAAAGATAAATGCAGTTAAACAAGTTTCACTGGTGCAAAAAAAAAAAAATCCTTTGGAAACTATTGAAGACAAAAGAAATGCGTACATGCACACTCATCACATACACACTCTTACCAGCGAAGAAGTCAACTTTGCGGATACGAAATGTAGTGGGAGCTGAGACAGCAACAGAAATACGACAAAAGCAATAAGAATTGAAACTGAAAGAGAAGCAAGTTTGTGGCAGCAATAACTGAGATAAGAATGACTTCAGGAAAACATGTTAGAAGAAAAATACTAGAGGAGCTGGAAAGTAGACTACACACCAAAAAGAAGGCTTGAAAACTTGTCACTAGTCAAATTTGCTACTAAAGTCTACTTTTTTGCAAGTTTCACGTTGTTGCTGTAAAAAGACTACAACTCTAAAAACAAATCATCTAAACTCAACACACAGGGTTACAGCCAAGTGTCAAATACCCCAATGCTTAGGTGTTTTAGGACACTAGCTTTTACAGTTTCTACAAGGCCGATGTGAGACACAATCAAAAGTCAGACACTGAGCATAGCAGATTTCAGCTGACTGTCAGGGTAACAAAGTTAGCTCATTATGATGACTCACCAACTTAAATGCACTTATCTTGAAAGAACCCAACTACAGTCCATACATGTCTAAAATGGAGGCTCCAGGGAAAATCAGCGATGTTCTAAAAATATCAATAATTCAGCTCTAAAAATGTTAAACACTTTTGCCTGCTTTCTGTATTTTCCCCTTATCAACAACAGTCTCAGAACTTTGCACACAGTTTTATTTGATATTACAAAGAACATTTCTCTCTGATGCTTATTGTCAGTGCGCTTCAGCTCAGTGCTGAGACGGTGGCCGTGGAGCACAGCTCAGAGGTATGAACATGTTTTATTGTGTTGCTGTGTTAATTGGTCTGTTTTTATGGAAATGGTCTGAGGAGATGTTTAACCCTAGTCTGGAATCCTGATTACTGACTTTTCGGACTGTATCTCCATGTTTTTATCCCTGATCTCACCATTTTTCCAGTGGTAGTGGTCAATCTTATCCAAAACTGGAAGAGATGATGGATTTAAGAAAAGACAGTGTGAATGCAGAAGGGAAGGAGGAGGAGTTGGTTTATCTGAGATGACTCTGCCATACACACACACATACATATATATATATATACACACATACTGTCCAAGGATGCAGATATACAGTCTTACCCTCTAGGGCATATTTCATGTCCTGAGCGAAGAGCATCCACATGACCTCTGCACTGACTTTACCCACATTGAGCTCTTGAGGAAACCTGGAGGAATAAAGAAGTAAGACAGTTAAGGTACTTCCAGTGTAACTGCAATCTTAAGGATTTCTGGAAATGTTGTTAAATGTTATCCTTTAACTTCAGTCTTGATCATCTGTTTGGCTGTTGTTACTTTCCTTATGCTCCCACTGAGCCCAAACATTACATGATTGGGGGTTTATCCAGGATATAATTTAATATCTCAACTTGAACACAATATCTGTGTTAAGCTTGAAATTTATTTTAAACAAGATAAAAACTGATCAAAATATTAAGTTATTTGAGTTTAGTAGCACCCACAGATCCCATTGTCTATTTTTTAAAAACCTGTTGTGTTTTATGTTGTTAACTATGAAACCTTATTGATTGGTTTTGCAATTCCTTATGGCACTTAAAACAGTTAAAAAAAAAGATTCTTTACAACAACAACAGTTTACTCAACAAAAAAGTGCTATTTTTTGTTTTTTTGTTTATTGCTTTAAATATCACCTACCACCTTTAGTTGGTAGCAGCAATGGCAGAAGCAATGGCAGAAACATGCTTTTGTCAACAGCAACTGATTTTTTGGTCACAAAATCTAATATCAGAGGGTTTTGACTCATATGGTATTTTGTGAGATCACATACATACGGTACACTCTCCAAAACAGAATGTCAAAGCTTGTATGCTGCAATAGAATCTATGCTTTTGTTATAAACAGCCTTTTTAAAAAATATATATATATTTAGCTGTTTTCACTGCCTCAAGGGATTGCAAAACCTAGACAGGTTTTTATGTTTTTATCTTCTGTGTTGAGCTTACATATAATGGAATGTGCTTATCTTTAAAAAATAATAAATATATATATATAAGTTCAAAAATAACTTATATATATTTGATAGTTCAGCTTCATGAAGACAATTTTTGACATGCAACAATCATATCTCAGACTTACAATATAGAAGATAAAAAAAACACTGACTGGTTAATAATGGGTGTGTACGAGTTCTTATCCTCCTCAATGATGGACACAATGAGTGTGATGAGTTTAGGCCAAAAGTCCAGATTCTGGATGCTTGGACCCTGCTCTTCCGATTGACTCTCCTCTTTCTTCTCCTCCTCTTCCTCCTCTTCTTCTTCATCCTCCTCCTCTTCTTCATCATCATCATCTTCAGCTTCCTGACCCTCTGCTTTTTCCTTCTTCTTCTTCTTTTTCTTGTCTGGCTCAGGCTGCATAAATGAAAAAGACAGACTATGAAACAAAGGAAGAATTGACTTGCTGATATGACATGTTTCAGTTCTACACAGAAGCACAAAACAAAAAACAAAACAAGTTCAGAAGTTTGCTCGACAGTTGAAATTTTGATGAATAATTTATCATTTTTTTCCTCTGCTTTGCTAAAATGACACATTTTTAAAAAAGGATCTTGCTCCATATTTATGTGATAAGTTTCTGCACACTCCATGAAGCTGAAAATGACACCATTAATACATATTTTTAATTTATTCCAGAACTCGAATGATTTAATGACTTTAGACACACTGATATACAAATCTTTCTTAGCAAGGTTAAAAATATTCCTTGTTCTGGAAATATTTCTTTGGCTGCTACAGATAGGGGTTCATTAGAGCATCAATTAAACCAGCCTACAGTGTAGATAGTACGATTAATATTGCAATTTGAGGAGTTGATGTAAAAACAGAGTTAAATCTGGTGTTTGCTTGATTTAAATATTGTTAAATCGACCACAGATTAGGGAGAATCCACTGCAGTCACATGAAAAGTAACTCATAGATCTTTGCAACATGACATGATGTTGTATACTACAACATTGGATACTACAGACTGATGGGAAATACTGTTGTTGTATCACTTCTCTCAAACATTTGAAAATTTCCCAGAAGATCTATTGATCTGTTGTGAAAGCTTAAAACATGTCGATACTTAGCAACTCACAGCTTGGACGGCGGGTTGAAACTGGCGGTTGAAGAGCTCCAGACAGTTGTTAAAGATATACTCGTAGGTGGAGTTTAGACAGGCCTTGACGCAATCCCTCACCACGTTGGCTGCACGGGGAGGACTCTGCAGTTCCAAGACCTGCATGAAACCGGGCATTGTAGTGGGCACACAGAACACAGTGGGTGAAAATGAACGTTATTAATTGAGAATATAAATTCGTCTGATAAAAAGCAGGACGCTATAATCTCCAGAGAGGGGACGTGGGGTGGAAGTGCAGTGTTTCTGTATAGTATACATTGTTACTGTATTTTAAATTCTTTTCAAATCTGTTTTTTTCTTTTACCAGTTCTTTAAAATTTGTGTCCCCTCAAATTATTTTCCATATAACATGTTTTATTTACATAATTATTTTTGGAAAATACCATACATACTTTGTACTCCATATTAATTATTTTAATGCTATAAATCTACTAATATAATGCTATATTATTATGTTTAAGGCTAGGTACTTTTTTATGCTACTGTCACACTACAGTAATACTAGGACAGGAACCTCCCAGTAAAAAGGGGGAAAAAATTTAATCTGCCTTGTGATTGCACTGAATTTTTTCTACATTCGGCAACTGATTGAAAGTAGTTGCAGTGATCATCTTGTTGGTGGGAGGTAACCTTTTTTCAAACAATCGTGTTCTGACTTTGACTTCAGTCTCAGACACACTGTCGAGTGTTAGCAAACAGCTGCTCTTAAATGTACTTATTTGTTTATTTTTCATCTGTTCTGTCCAGCAGCTTTAGCGATCAGAGTGACGATCTAAATGTCCTGTTGTGTCAAACACATTAACTCTGCAAAGAGAAGCACTTTAAATTATCTATAGATTTGTCTTGGTAATCAATTTCTTTTTATCTTATTATGTATTACTCACATTAATATTCACATAAATATGACTGGCAAGGTGAAAGGAGAGCAGAGAGCTGAAAAAAGTAATCTTGCAGGTGTAATCTTGAAATATGGGTTTTATTATACGCCCAAAAAGACAAATGGCTGTGTACATTATCATACAGGCTGCAGGCCGGCTTGAAAGGCCACTGCGCACCAGCTTTATAAGCACTGACCGACGGCTCAATCAAATGTCTAAATGCAATTCCCTGCGTGCTCATGCAACTTGTAGAACAAAGTTTACTGTGGAAGAAGTGGTTTATACAGAAGGAAAAACAAAAGAGGGAAAAAAGTCAAGCTGGAAAGCTAAGAGAAAAAATAAACTAGAAAAAGATGCAGCAAAATGTCTGAAACTAATGAAAATATGTTAGCAGCTGGACCGAAGCACCAGCAAGAACTAATAAAGCCCTCACTGTTTCTAGCTCTAGCTATAGAGAAGTGTAGGAGGAGGGACAGCTTTCTCAATAAGACAGCGAGGAAGACACAGAGGAAGGTGTAATTAACATGATAAGAAAATAGATGGAAGGACATAATTAGAAAGGTAGAGATTCACATAAAATAATTACTCTGACCATGAGCCACTGCTAACAGCTAAAGTATAGCTTTTAATTGTCACATGCTGCACTACAGTGCAGCTACGATGTCCTAATCCAACAACAACCGTACCAACCTGATTAAAAAGGGAAAAAAAGAATATATATATTAGCTCTATAAACAAGCTAATATCTACAAAATACATTTAATAGTGACATTTAAGTCGATACTTCATCATCAAAGGCATGTAAGCTTGTAATATAACAGCGGTGTTGTATGTATCTGTTTGGTTTTAGTGCTATGAGCTTAGTGATTATACACTATGAGCTGATTTTTGTTCCTACCTTCATCCTGAAGAAAGTGATGCTGGTGAGAAGATCCACAGTAGATTTGAGGTCACTGAGGCGAGCCTTGCTGCTGGCTGGGAAATTATTCTGCACATAAACACAGGCGAACACTTGCTTAATTATGTTTCTTCCTAAATGTATCAGCCTATTTAGGTCAGGCTCTTCTAGGCTCTTATATTCTGTAACTCTTGTTAATAATGGTGATGCCACTGTAACATTCATCAAATCAAGTACTCAACTTTTAATTATATACAAAGCAAAGAGTTTGGCAACAAATGGAAACCAATGCTATATATAAACCCAGTTTATTCTGCGGGTCCAGAATAAACTTAAAATATAAGAAAATAAATAACAGCTGGGTGATTTTAAAAAAAATGATTATTTAGAGCAGGAAACAAGGAAACGACCTTACAGCAGAAGGAAGTAAAATATGTAGTAAGTAGTCTGTGTGGTCTATGTTGACTTCTGCCCTCTACCATGTGCTATGTTGTGAACGACTGAAAACACAAATTGTCCTGCGATTCATTGAAGCCATATTCTCTGCGTGCAGCTAAGAAACTATTATCAGCAGCTGGCAGCTCTGACTCACTCTGTACATGGAGAGATCGATACGCAGGGAGTTGTGTAGCTGATCCAGGAGCTTCACAAAACGGTCTTTCTGTTGGGAAAAAGAATGAGAAAGCTCAGATTCTGAGTTCGTCAAACAGTGAGGAAGACAGCGATGAATGTCCTCAGCCTGTGTGATCTACCAAACATACTGTATATGAAACATGAAAGCAAAAAAAAAAGAAGATAAGCTAAAAGAATGATGCGTCTCACAAAAGTGTCAAAAATGAGATGTGCTTTTTTCTGCACATGTGCAAAATACAACGTGAGCTGCACGGATATATTTGGACGTTGATGCTTTTGCACTTTCTGGTACTTCACTTTGTAATTTATGACCTCTGATGAATGGGAGAAAAAACCTGATTGATTGGCATTTATATTAGGCTTTTCAATAATAGCATTTCACCATTTTCATAAAACACTTTATTCATCACATATTCACATATTGATAGATGATGTAAGGTCAGTATATCCATATGTTGCTCCAGTATTGCAGGAGCCAGGGATCAGACCACTCACCCATCAACATCCTGCTCTACCTAATGAGCCACAGCTAACCATAGCAATAACCATTCAGGGACTTTTTCATGAAAAGCATGACAAGGAATTTACAGATCATCAGACACAATGTATGAGATGACTGAGTGTAAACTTATTTGCAATGTGTAGTTACCACTCAGGATGCTACTGTGTCCAATTTAAAAAGGGAGTGATGCAAGCAGCGTACCTGAGGCAGAATTCACGGGATGCTGAACGTGCATGTTTTCATTTTCCTGTTTACTGAGATTTTTTTTACTTTGTTTGGAGAAAGTTTCACATTAAAGTCTCACAGGTGAGTTTGTTTGGCTGCACTTTTAAACAGATGCACCTGTTATTTCTCTTCCTTTGCATATCAGACAGCTACTCAGCACACATGTTCCACCCTGCTGTGGACTACTGTGTGTTCTGGAGGCCCTTTGTTATTTAGGTATTACCAAATCGACCACGAGTAGAATTTACAAATTTAAACCGTTAGTGTTTAGCAGACTTGCCTGCAAGGCGGGCTCTTTGGTGCTCTGCATCTTAGTTAAATACAGGAAGACATCTGGACAGGAATAGCTGGGAATCAAACCAGCCTGTGATCAATGGCCAATCAGCTAGTACAGGTATCCCCAATGCTTACTTTAATTTTTTTCCTCACTATCTTCCATCATATGCTTTGGCATCAGAGATGTATTTACATGGAAAGGCAATAAAGCAACTTGAAACTGGGAGAGGGACAAAGTCCTCTGCTGTGCTGGGAGTCACGACGTGGCTGACAAACCGAGGAGGTGAAAATATTGAGTTTAATCGAGAGAAAATGAGGGGGCAGAAGAAAGAAGTGCAGGGTTTCTTGTTAGTCATTACAAATTATTAAAGAAAAAAAACATTTATCTAACAGGTAACGACAGAGGTGGATGCTAAAATGGGTGCATTGTGATTGTGTAATAATTCTCAAGTCCTAAGAAAAGTAAACCCTCATGTTTGCATAACAGTTCAGTTGTTAACATATTGCAAAGGGTTTTCCTTTGTTTTAATCCTGGGGTGCGACGATGGACAATGACCAACAATAACTGGCACAAATGAGCAATTAAAAAAAGATGTGACTGTGTTTGCGTCCTTTGATGGCGGGAACAACGAAAACCGTTAACGACCATGTCTGAAACAGAGACAGATACAGAGCGCGGCGCAGCTTTGTGAGTCACCGTTAAGAAAGTAAGAAGACGAGTTTGATGATGAAGGAGAGGGAGGAGGGAAATCCACTAACTAGTACAACTACATGCCCAAGCTCAAATCTGACTTAAAAAGGTTCAGCCTGGTAAAATTATTTATTTTTACTATCCAAAACTCTGTGAAATAAACTTTCTTTTCTCTGCCTGTACCAAAGAGCTCTACTGTCATCCACTTTTAAAACCACACCACTGAGCCATATGACACATCCCTTCATTACCAGGAACATTGTTTTTAGTCGTTCCCACACAGACCCTCCCGCTGCTGTAAATACAGTTATTTGCTGGGGAAACTTAGATGCACCAATTTATCTGTGCAGTACTATTAAAATAACTTAATTAAGACACCAAATACTGAACCCACAAGAGTGCATAGATTTTTCTCTAATTCAACATAAGGTCAGTGATCAGCCGGATGCTATTCAAATCATTTTTTTAAGCCATGGTTGCCAGGGTGCTGGAGCCTAAACCAGGGAAGGTAAGGCTTGAATTAAGAACCACTGCCTCGCTGCGATGCACATAAATGATATCTGCCTGTAGTAATCCTTATGATGATTAGATTTTGGAGTCGTATTATTTTGGTGCTCCCCTGGATAAGCTGGAGGATGTGTCAGAGAGGAACATGAGGCTTTTCTGCTTAGGTTGTTGCCCTGTGACCTGGCCCTGGATACATAAAAGAAAATGAACGGATTGATGGATTAAATCTGGTGAAAGCAAGCACCGAAAATTAAACCAAAAAGTATCAAATACATCAGGTCCTTGAACGGCCCCTTGAGGCTATTTCCACAGATGAGTCAGTTCCCACAGCCTCCCATTTGAAAATGTCCAAACTTTGCAGGAGACATAAACATGTTAAAAAAAGAGAAGGGAAAAGAAAAAGCATTTGTATGGTTGTTATAGCTAATTTCCCCATATATTAAAAACGAATAAACCCACCCAGTTACATGCAGATTTAATTAATGCTTGCATTATTTTGGTAGTGGCTACTTCTGCTGACAGACCATAATAACAGAGGAGGCAGCAGCAGCAGGCAGCCGTCTGATAGGCTTCACCTCACTAATGCGAGTTACTGAACCTGACCTCTCAACTGTGTCGGAGCATTTTAATGGAATTACCTGACAGTTAACATGCCTTACACTCTGAGCCTCTCTGAAGACCGTCCCACTGCTGGTGAGGAAAATCTAATATTTTAACAGTTTAATAGAAAACAAAACAAAAAACAGCAGCCTTCTGTCTCCTGTCACCAAGCTATCCCAGCTACCACTGACCACTGCACACAACCTTCTCATCCAGCTACAGCCACCTCCAGCTCCACCTACAACCTCGACTTAAAGTGATGACCATGCAAAATGTCACCGCTTTGATGGTGTGAAACACGTTTAACCTAAAAGGCATGAAAAAAGGACAAATCTTAGTTTTGACCTTTGAAACATCCCGCTGTCACGATGTCCTTCCCTAGAGCGAAACCATCTTTGTCCTCCCCACCACACTCGCACAGCCGCTCGTCCTCTCCTCGTAATCATTATAATTGTACCACCTCCCCGCATGCTGAGGGGCAGGTTAACCCCTTCCTGTCCTCTGCTGCTGTCACACAGTTTTTTATGATGAAAGCAAACGTACACGTATGACACATATATGTAATACATTTGCATTGTATTCCATATTCTTAGAAGAATGCAGTGTTAGCCACTGTGACATTAAGGTTTTTCTGTATTTTCTATTATGACTGAAAATGTATTGAGCTATTATTGGTGAGCATGGTTTTTTTTTTATATCATTATTATTGCTAGTGTTATTCTGGGGTCCTGTGGGACATTCAGGTGGATTCAGGTGGTGCTGCTCAGCTGGAGACCTGTAGATGCCTTGTTGTCAACGGTTTTACTTTGAGTTTTCATGTTTTTGCTTTTTTTTTTTAACGCAGATGTTATATTTGTTTTTGACTTGTAACACTGTAATGGTGTGTCTTCTTGGGGAAGTTTCACTTGAAAAAGAAACATTAACTTCAAACGACTTCCTGGTTAAATAAATGTTAAATCTGTGGTGAAAAAAAAATTCTGTGTAATCAGATGTGGAATAACAGCATGGTATGGAAATCTCTCAGTAACAGTGAGATTAAGGTTGCAGACCTTAATCACAGTCCTGACTCTCTTTATTAACAGTATGTGTTACAACGAGGGGAGTCCTGTGCGATATGAATGGTTACCTTCTGTCAGAGGACAGAGAGCTTTGCTGTGTCCTGTTCAATCAGTGCTCTGTATAGCAGTCTGTACTGAGGAGGTCACTGAGTGCAGCATAACAGTTATACTCTTACAAGTAATGCTCTGATGCTGATGTTGATGTTTAGTGTTACTGTGCATGTATGCGGTGGCTGTACTGTTTGCAGCTTTGACTGTTACACCAGAATTAAACCTGGATGTTTGTAGTCCTGACCAGCAGACGGCGTCATTCTTCTGCCCTCGATCGAATCTTGGGAGGTCTGGGAAAGTTTCATGTAAAAACATTATTTTTGGTAACTTTATGGCTTAGTTGCTAATGGGGTTAAGCAAAGTTATCCATCTCTATGTATCTCTACCCAAATCACATCCTTGTTTCGTCCTTCTGAGATTTCCCCACATATTAATGAAAACTGCTACGAGCTGGTTTCAGCACCGAAGCGTCTGCTTTTCCCGTGTGGAGCAGGTGCACACTCACCACAAGCCAATAAAAGGCACCTTAAACAAGTTGCTGCAGGCAGATGACATCAAATTATCTTGGAAGGAAAGTGCTTGTGTTGCTCTGGTTGTGCGACCAGTGTTGCCCAAAGCAGAAAAACACTTCAATAAGTCTGCAAGCCAAACAGAAGTTGGTAACAAACCATGAATAATTCGACTGCCAGACACGCTCTCAGGCTTATTTAACCCTAGACCTGGCGACCCATGTAGAGACTAGTCTGTATCACGCTGTTAAAGCGCCACCGCTCACCATTTTCAGACATGATGAAGGCTTGCTAGTGCACTTTCCTTCTGTCGTATCATTTTGAAAGAGTTTCAGGAGAAAGCTGAAAAAGGCCCCGTTATGATGTAAAGCCGGGACATTTGTTGACATGGCTGGAACCGATTGACAACAAAAATCTGCTCCCCTTCATCAAAGAACCACTTCAGAGGAGCAAATGTAACTTTTGCCATTATCATAACAACATTTGTTTCCTGTGTTACCATTTTATTTTTCCCTTTGGGCATTTATCTTTTGGGACTACATGACTTTGGTTTGATAACACAAACAAACACACTGAGAATTCACATCCTCAAAAACTGTGAAATGATCATCTCACAGGACGTTTCCCTGTAAAGAATCACTTTTAGGTGTTTGCATATTGTAAATAACTTTTGCACAATCAAGTCTTACTAATAAAAACCTACATATTGAAGTGGTTTTCCTTTTTCTTCAATAAGCAGACACTAACAGCAGAGCCAATCCACAGAGAGCGTCTTCACCTTCAGCCAATTGGCTGCAACTCCCCTACAGGCCACTCAAAGATGGCTCTCACTAAACAGGAGCGAATGAAGATAAATGACTTACACCTGCTCCATGACAAAATAGAGACCACATTTAATGGTGTTTTTAAAGTTTACAAATATTACTCTGTTTACAAATATTACTCTGTTTACATGTACTAAATGAAAAGAAATAATAATAACGTTTGTTATGCTGTCTGACCCATGAAATGGATACTTAACAGTGATTCTTTCAGGAACACTACTGTTATATAGAGTATTGTATTTTAAGCCCACTTTTAAAACACATGGCTGACATCTACCTTCACAGTGCCTCCTCACCCACTCAGATTCAGCCACACTGAAGGTCTAAAATGGGCCCAAAATGACTCAGAAAAATCTGCTCCCCTTCATCAAAGAACCACTTCAGAGGAGCAAATGTAACTTTTGCCATTATCAAATAAATTTGCAGATAAAACACTTTACACTCAACTTACATGAGCCTAATCCATTTCCTGTGACCTACTCCACTGCAACAGGCACTTTTAAAGAGCAGGAACTGCTCATCAAGTTCGCTGCTGCTGCTTAGAGTTTCTTTTTTTCTGATTAAAATACTCGTCAAACAAGATATTCACAGCATCTTCAGGTTTACGGGCTGACGACCGGAGAGATCCCAGATGTGAACATGTATAGCCAAAGAGGAGCTCACTGTAGATGCTCAGTAATGGTTCCCCAGGAAAGCAGGTCTATGTGAAAGCAAGCGAACCAAAAATCCAGCGAATCCTGTTCCCATTGACAGAATGCACAGCTTCACCCGCAAGAAACAGGTGGGAGGTGTGAGGCACCAGCATGTCTGTAGATATTTGTTCCTGTATAACGCACGCACACACCTGCTCTTCTCAACAGTGGCATTAAAACCATCAGCTGATGACATGATTTCAGTGATGAATTACGAAGGCCAGAAGAGAGCAGGGACGGATCAATACGATGGTATCTCTTTCCAGACGGAAGCAGGGTGGGGTAGAGAAAAGAGGAAAGAGAAGACGGCGACCACGACGTCTGGCTCGTAGATTATGTTTCAAAGATGACAGCGAACGGGCCTGAGGGGGTCTGACACCGTGCAGTTCTCAGAGCACTTTTTTGCTTTCTTTGTATGGAATGGAAAGGCTAAAGTGAAGCCTTACAAATCAGAAAAGCGGCTCATTGCCATGGCAACAGGTGCCTTTGGACTGGCTAAACATTTAAGGAAATAAATAAATAAAAGCAATAAAAATCCCAGGAAACGGAAGGAGGAGGTAAATAATGCCGAGGTTTTCAGAGTGCTGCGTATCTAAGAGGAAGCACAGATTCAGGCAGCAATACAAATAAACTGAACAG
>VOQK01002106.1:17336-34495 GCA_015052645.1 Benitochromis conjunctus
ATTGGTGGAGGCGGTGGGGTGGGCGTAGAAGGCATTGATGTTGGCCAGCAGGGTGCTCATCACTGCCGGCACCCCTGACAGCATGTACTTAGAGGACAGGCAGGAGAATTGGCTGAGGAGGAGAAGAAATGGGGGAAAACAGGCAGGGGAGAAAGAGAAAGGAGGATTGAGGATATAAATGCAGTTAGCAGGTGGTTATGGAGAGGGCGGGAAGGAAGGTGGGTAAGCAATTAGGATAAGACAGGTGAGGACACAGGGTAAGAAAGGTCGAGAATGAGACATAAAGAGGCCAGAGGGGGAATCAGAGGAAGGGAGGAGGAAATAAATTACGGAGAAAAGCGAGAGAGTAATTGAAGTGGACGCAGGAAGGCAGGGAGGAAATAGTGACACATAATGAGAAGGTGAGAGACACAAAGAGAGATGGAAGGGAAATGATCAAAAAATGAAGTCAATGAAGATCAAGAAATAAGGAAACTTCTAGTGTGGGCCATTTTCCACACTAAATTAATATTACCAATAATGATTTATTAGGGAGGGGGCAGGGGAGGGGGGCTGATTTTATGCCTACCGAGGTTCAACAACATGGAGTTAAACAGTATTTCCCTCTGGAGACCCAAAAAAGAGCTAAAGGAGAGTAGATATTTGACTGAAATACGCTAAGTGACCAAATGGATTTGAGTTGGGTGCAAACATACACAGGTGCAATGAAACGCAGACTAAAATCTGAAATGTGCCACCATGTTTCTGTCCCATAGCTACATTTGAATCGGTTTAGGTCCACTTGGCTTTGGCCGCGGTCTAAATATCTTAGTAAAAATGTAGCAAACACAGAATGGCACAAAACAGGAAAACTGCCTGTGAAGGCAGGCAGTTTTAACAGAGGTTGGAGAATGGGAACTTCTTTATTCACTCTAAAGACTGGCCCGTGTATCCATGCGTCACAAAATGATCTCATATTCTTTGTGTTGTCATTTTGAATCCAGCAAGGATGTGGAGTCATACGAGGGGGTGGAGAGGTTTCAGAAAGCCACTGAACTGAAAAGAGGCATGCAGCTACAGCAAAAAAACTGTCTTTGAGCCAAAAAGTGATGGAGCTGTAAATCCAGGTTTCACCATCACAGAGGAAATAGCTCATCCAGTGGAAGATGTGGCAAAAAGAATAGGAGTATTTGTGAGTGGCAGCTTTTTCTGTGTTCCCACAAAGAGAAGCTGTAGGGAACATATAAAGTACATGATCAAAAATAATTTTCAGCAGAGACTAAACTGAGTTATCATATTTAGGTGTCTGTTACAGTGAAAATAATATATTAGCTTTAATTAAATGGCCAGCTCTACAGTAACTGTGTGGTGACCTCCATGTAAAACTGTAATCAGAATGCATTTTTTCAGTTGACTAAATGGATTGCTAAGCAACACGCTGACTTTTTTATGTGTTAAGTGAACCATAATATATGTGAACAAGCTTTTAGGGAAATGGATATTTAATTTATTTTTACTGAAATAGAGCATCTCAGAGAGCTATAAGTGTCCGGCCCCTGATGTCATCAACGTTTCCCGGTGTGGACGTTTGAAGCTGAGCCCTTAGAAACTCACGTTTGCATCCCTGCTTTCCAGGATGCCACACTGCTTCTAAACTTATCCAGGAAATCAAATTGTTTGGTACAAACAAATACAAATTATTAATTTGAGAGCACGAGTACCATTTAGAGTGTGTGAAATATTAGACAGGGTCCTAAAAACAGGTGAATAAATTAATTTTGTCAACAGTGAAGGAGCTGTTCGGTTCACCGAGTTCTCAGGGAGACTTCTGTAATGGCTACAGTGTTCTTGTATATTCCAATCACCACTTTCATTTGGCCGTGTCATTGAACGGCTCATATCCACATTTCCGCTGGAACAGAGTCTGGGCCATTTCTGCTTACAGCTTCAGTTCACTCAATATTTCCCCTTATGATTGCGTTATGTGATTACGCTCCGTTTCCCGGCACACAAAACCAACACACGTCCCTTTAAGCCCAAATTCTGACATTATTAATGCAATTAAACCAGAGTGTGTGTATGCATGCTTGTTGAGTGCTTCTGTCCCCCTGCCTGCAATGATCCAACCAAACAGCAGGGAAATCTCTGAGGTCAGGGGTCATCTTTTCTCATTAGATGAGATAAACTAATTTGCATGCTGTTTATAGTTCATCACATTAATGCCTCCCATCAAATAAACATGCAGGAAACACACAGGTCCACAAATAATAGCCACCATCACACTAATATAAAGCCCTTCCTCTTACATCCACCTCACATCACAGCCTGTTGGATGGACTGTAGTCGAGTGTTCGGCAAGTGTGCAAATGTTTTCAAACAGAGCTTACGTCATGGCCTGGAAGATGGACTCAATGCCGTAACGCATCGCAAACTCATCCACAATGTCCTGTTGCACTTCATCAAAGTAAACCTTCCATGCGTCGTCTCCCTGAGCAGCTGGGATCTTCACCACGCTGCCTCCCTCGACATCCGTCGTGAAGTGAAACATATTCTAGAGAGAGAGAGGATTAAAAATGTAAAAATGTAATTATTTACCACATAAAACAACTTTGTTTATTTTATTGAGGAATCTGTGTTGTGTTAGCAAACAGACTCAGACGTGTGTCCACTGATCCTCAAAAAGAATTTATGAATATTTCCATTTGAAACAGAAATCCCAAAGAGGTGCAAGAAATGTTCCAAGACTTTTCTCATACCCAAAAAACCCAATCAAAAGTCAGTCTTTCAGTTCCTCCTGTCGCCTGAAAACTGAAGGTGTTCAGTCTTTCTCTGTTACTGGCCCAAAGCCGTTTAGTTTTTACTGTTGTTTCTGTAGTCATGTGTCAGTATGCCTGGAGCAAAACAGCACGGCAACATTTATGTGACTAGGAAACATCGGTGGTTTATCAGTGATTGCACAGAAGTTTTCTCTTTCAGCAACCAACTGCAAAAAGCTGCAGTGACCAACTGATTGGCCAGAAGTTGAGGGCGCAACTCCCTCAACCTCTGGGTGACTGGTGGGAGGCAACCTGTTTCCAAACACTGGTGGTTCAACAGGCACAGACTGCGACGCGTCTCTTTACAGGAGATGTGACTCAATTGGTTTTATTCTGGTTACATTTACATATAAAAACAAAGTGCTGTCCACCTGCGTCTCTATTTGTGGAGAAATTTCTGTTTCAAACCTGTGAGGTTCTGGCTAGACTCTAAATGTAAGCAGTTAATTAGAATTTCTGTTGAAAACAATCTGATTTAATTTCTCTGTATACACTGATTGATCACAGCAGACTGCCGTATTACCACACAGGCAGACTGCTGTATTACCACACAGGCAGACTGCTGTATTATCACACAGCTAGACTGCTGTATTATCACACAGCTAGACTGCTGTATTATCACACAGGCAGACTGCTGTATTATCACACAGGCAGACTGCTGTATTATCACACAGCTAGACTGCTGTATTATCACACAGGCAGACTGCTGTATTATCACACAGGCAGACTGCTGTATTACCACAGGCAGACTGCTGTATTACCACAGGCAGACTGCTGTATTACCACAGGCAGACTGCTGTATTACCACAGGCAGACTGCTGTACTATCACACTCAGACTGCCGTATTATCACACAGGCAGACTGCTGTATTACCACAGGCAGACTGCTGTATTACCACAGGCAGACTGCTGTATTACCACACAGCTGACTGCTGTATTACCACACAGCTGACTGCTGTATTACCACACAGCTGACTGCTGTATTACCACACGCAGACTGCATGTAATTCAATCGTAAACAGACTTATCAAACACAATCACAATCGTTTTGCTTGACCTCTTTTGTTATTTCATCTCAGTGTTTTTATACCATTTTATCTACTTAATAATTTTTTATGTGGTAAATTGTGAAAGCTGTTTTAACCATTTCCTTTTTGATAGCTTCATCTGAATAGAAACTATACTGTAGCATACTGTTGAACACCCACAGTCAGTGTCCCCATGACATGTTTGATGTCCTGTACCTCATGAAGGCACATGTACTGCACGTGGTAGGGTGCCACCTTCTCCTCTCCCTCAATCTCCACGCTGATCTGCAGACGGATGGCACCAGACACCGCCGACTTGTCTGTCCTCTTTTCTGTAAGTAAAGAAAAACACAGACACAATTACTCTGAATGAAACATCACTCAGATTTCACTTTGAGATGCTCTTTAGGTCAAAGATGACAAATAAACACTCTAAACATTTATTCCCATAATCCTCTCTGTTCTGAGTGAATACATACCCAGGTTATACCACACGTCCATCTCTCCACTGAGCGTTCGGACCTCGATGATGCTCTGTCCAAGGAAGTCATCTGACTCCCTCTTCAGACGCTGCTTTACTCGCGACTTGATGTCATCGTCCTCGTCCCAAACCCGCAGCTTGATACGATCTGATGAGTTGTGGCACTCGCTGTGCAGACAGGGAACAGGTGGGTGGGCTGTTGTTTTAACACATGTGGCAGCACACAGCTAAGGTGAAGCATGTGCAAGCCCAGAGCAAATGAACATATGTTTGAAATGATCGTGTGCTTTACCACTCTGCAGCCAGGAGCGACTGACTCATTAATTTAAAGAAAAAAAGCTTGTCTTGGCTATATTTGTAAAAATAAAAATAAAAAATACATGTCCTCACTACAAGCTGAAATATAGCTTGAACTAGACAGATTATATAATTAACTCAATGTGAAATTCATGTGACTCAACTTTACATAGTGCCTAAGCCAGTGCAAATTTTAAAATGTATTTTATCTGTACTGAGAAGAGATTTAACCTTCTTTACTGTTCTGAAATAAAGATAAATATACAAGGTGACAGGGGTACCAATGTTGTGCCAGACAATAAACGGTAATGTGATGTACTACTGCTAACTGACCCACACTGGACTGCAGCTGTTCAAATATTCCTTATTTGTTAATCAAGCTCATAATCAGATTATATAATACAGTCAATGAAAACCAAAGGAGGACATACACAATTCTACCAAATAGAACATCCACAACATTAAAACCACTGACAGGTGATGTGATTAACATGACTGCTGCCTTTAAAAGTTGGATTTTCCTGGGAAACCTTGGTCTAGACGTTGACGTGGGTGTTACTTTGAAATGTACTGCCCACCAAACGTTGTTGCAGCACAATCACACACCTCACATGTCAGGCCTCCCTCATGGAAATAATCTCTGACCACAATATAAAAACTTCTCAGGGATGACTTGATGAAAACAGGCATAATCCAGGCATTAGTCTTCCCATACACCAATATAATCCCAGGATCACAACCCACTGGGCCCAAAGGACACAGGACATGCTCAGAGAGCTCATGGAAATGCCCCATGGCTCTGAGCCATGTTGGCAGTGTGACGTGGGCCTACACAATCTCAGGCAGGAGCTTTTACCGGTATATGACTGTGCTGTACACATCCATACTGATAACTCTTTAGAAGCAACCAATCTAATTATTGTTTCGTCTTCTTTTGATCATTTTTATCCATAATATCATCTGATTCTAATAATGTATATGCATTCTGATATTTGCTATTTGCTAAGTCCGGCACACTCTTACCAGGGTTCATATACGTAAAAAAAATGATGTGATGTGATCGGGAGCAACACAGCAAAGAGGATCATGAGGAATACTCTGTGCAAACCCACACAGTGTTGAAAAGAGCTGTAACAAACCAAGTGAAATCATCTGTGTGGGTTTCCTATGGATGTGCGGGACCTTCAGAAAAAAGGTTTGAAATCATCTTGTTGCACAGCTAGGTCACCGTGACAGAGGCACATATCTTTCAGCACATTGGAGAGCTCCGACTGCGTTTCAAACCGGGAGGAAAACAGCAACGTGCACTTACAAGCTGAACTTCTCCTCCCAGACTGGGTTCAGGTTGCCGTAGATCGTCTTTGTCCTCTTCTTGGTTTTACCCACTTGGATGGTCACGTATGGATCGCTGGAACCGGTTCTGTCCTTGGCCTGGAGACCCTGGGCACTGACGACTGATGCGCGCACATACACACAGACACACAGACACACACACACACACACACACACACACACACACACACACACACACACACACACACACACACACACACACACAATGACTATGAAAATTGCATAAGAACAACAAACACCTACTCCCTACCATCATCTTTCTGTTTCTCATTCACATACACATCGAAACACACGATATCACCCACACAGTTATGCAAAGCCTCGTAACACAATACTCGTGATTCACAGGCAGATGTTGGGTAACATTTTTTACTAAATTTCTTAAATAACCACGAGGATCCGTGCAACAAGTAGTGAAAGCAGGCTTTAAAAACCCCAGAAGCTATAATGTGGTCCCACTGTTGCATTAGAGCAGGCTGTAGTGTAATCAGCACATGGGCATGCTGAGTTTTTCATCCCCTTTTTGCACTTTGCATTCTGTATGCTGTATCATACTCTCTTAAAGCAACCAAGCAATAAATGAAATAAGCAGCAGTTTCTGTGACACTTGGCTCTGTTTGGCTTCTCTCCAGTCAGCTGGCACAAAACTTTTTTGATAGACGGATGATTTGAATTGTGTCTGGAGACATTTATCAACTACGGAAGGTCAACAGGTACCAAGGAGGGACAACTTCATTTCTAACCATCCCTCACTGTCACTTTAATCCAGGTGAGAAGGCAAGCGGGATTTCTGCAGCACATACTAATGAGAGGAACTATTCATAGCTGCAGACTTTAACTAGAGCTGAAGCCTGAAGACAAGTCAACTAAGCAACATGCATGCACGTTTTCTTGGACCGGGAGGACGGTTATTGACAGAAATCCGACATGCAGGGTGAGCTCAGGGTGAGTCTCATCATTTAGAATGTAGCAAATGATGCCGATTGCACAACCTGTGTGTGTCCTAGGCCATAAACAGCTGTTGTTTAACAGCAAACACTGACTGTACTTAAAGAGGGGGACATGTTCATGCATGTATGAACATCTGATTGACAGATTATCTGGGTATGAAATGTATACAGATGATCACAACCCTTATTAATTTAAAAAATATGAATAAAAGAATAATACATTTATGCCATCTATGAATATCTACACTCAGCCATTTTATTAGGTACACCTGTGAGTGCTTCTTAATGCAAATGTCTAATCAGAGCAATCACATGGCAGTGATTTGATTCATGCAGACATGCAGACATAGTCAAGATGAGCTGCTGAAGTTCAAACTGAGAATTAAAATTGAGTAAGAAAGGTGAGTTAAGGGACTTTGAACATGGATGGTTATTAGTGGCAGACAGGCTGGGCTGATTTCAGAAACTGCTGATCTGCTGGGATTTTCCTACATAACCATTTCTAGAGTTTACAGAGAATGGCCTGAAAAACTGAAATTATCCAGTGAGCAGCAGTTCAGCAGCAGAGAATGCCTTGCTGATGCCAGATTCCCCCCAAAAGGTGGAACGCTGTATAAAATATAAATCAAAACAGAATGCAAGCTTTGAAAAAATGTAGAAAACAGATCAAATGTTTGCGCTTAAAAAATATACCATTTTAAGAATAAAAGAAAAAAAGGTCATTTTAAATTTGAGGGCATCAACACATCTCCAAAAAGTTAGGACGAGGCGACAAATGGCTGGAAAAGTAAGTGGTGCTAAAAAGGAGGATTTTGCCGATCATCAGGTTAGTCGGCGACAGGTCACCTGTCGGTGTATAAACAGAGCATTTCAGAGAGGCACAGTTTCTCAGAAGTAAAGATGGGCAGACATTCACCAAACTGTAAAAAAAACTGTTTCTGAAAACAAATTCAGAATTAAGTTAATGCCATTGATCGCCTAATAACCGATAATATCATCAAAAAAATTGAAAGAAACTTGAAAAATCTCTGTGCATAACGGACAAAAATCAATATTGTGATCTGTCCTCAGGCAGGACTGCATTAAAAACAGACATGTTTCTGTCATGAAGATCACTCATGGGCTCAGGAGGTGTTAGCGCAACATATGTTCCTATCCAGATGACTTCTTCTCTCCAGGGAAGGCTTTGTGTAATTCAGCAGCAGCATGGCTTTGCAGTAGAAGAGTCTGGGTGCTGAACATTTGGCTCATCACGAAACTAAAAATACCCAGGACTGTTGAACAGCAGGAATCTTCCAGTCAGATGAGAACGGGACAACATTGTTCTCCTAACAGTCCAGCAGGTGGTCTCCTCAGTTCCCAGATGTTTGCAGGCTGTTGTCGAAAGAAGAGTCTATGCTACACAGTGGCAAACAGGTTGCCATCATGATTAGTATGCTGTTATGAGCCACAATGTTCAGGTCATATATTTGCTGTCTGTTCGTTTAGTGGCCACGTCTCTGTGCTAAAGAGCATTTTGAATATAAATTGGTTATTCCCAACTGGAATCAAGTGACTCTTCAAAGAGCTCTCTGTAAAGCATCTCCTGTCAGTCCAGAGGGGGTTGAGTTAAAAGCGCTTCTAGTTGTATTTCAGATGAATGACATGACTGACATTTTAGACAGCTTGATCAATTTATAGACGCATGCAGCATTTTCTTTATCGCATTTAACGAGTTCACTTGTTTAAAGGCTTTTATCTCATTTACAACGACAGAGAAAAGCTTTTCTTGTGCTTACAAGCAGCCACACTTGTAGGGGGACTACTGTACAAAGAGATCATGCATCCAAAGCTTGTGAACTTTCTAAAAAAATCCTATTACTGCACGTCAAGAATTCGTTCAGTATGTTGACCTCGTTCAGCAGAAAAGTGAATGACAGCCATTAGGTTATGAATGATTTTCAGCAAAGCAGCAGCTCCACGCCCGTCCCTGTATCTCATCTTTAAACGAGCTCATCTCTGCTGATTGGGGAGACAAGGTGTGATGGCTGCTATGGAAACACTGCTGCCAATATATGGTGTGATATGTCTGGTTGCTTTGGTAACAGTGGCAGTCCTGATGATGTGCGGCGAAGAGAGGTGGGGATGTGACTTTGTTCAAATTAGTAACCCCTTCCTATAAACAGTTAAAGTTTCAGCACAGCTCAGAAGACAGTGTGAGGAAAGAAAATGCTTTATGAATATGGGGAAGGTGGATATTTTTGAGCAACTGTCGCACTCTGGTTCAGTGACACTCTGCTTCACGTTTGCACAGCTGCAGGTTTACACAGGTGTTGATTCAATAAAAGGACTAGACGTCACAATCCCTGATAGTGCATTGCTTCTAATGGAGAAAGGCTTGAGGGATGGCTGCTATGAGGAAAGGCAGCCCAGAAACTTTACCAGCAGGACACATCGTTGTGTGCCTCAACTTCACAGGCTGTTTCGGTCTTTTATCACAAGCTAATCTGCCATTTTTAGTTTCTTTTTACCTTCCATGGTTAGGTTTAGGGATTAGAGATCTGATCTAGATTATAGTATTAAAATTTGGGACACATCATCAGTAGTGGACCTTGGATTCATTGGGTGTTTCGGCCATTATCATCCAGGGAGGCCCTGCCAGGGTTGATCAGGCCCCCGGAGTGTGTCACACTGTACCAGGTTTCCTAACACTCTTATCAGATTTGGATATGCATAAAAAAACTGCTTTTCTAACTTTCAACCACAGTCACTCTGATGGGAAAGTGTCTGAAATAGTTCACTGAGGCCTGGTTGATGTTATTCAGGCCTCCTTAAGAGAACTGTTCCTGAGCACTGTGTGTTTTTTTGGCATTTACCTGAAGAATTTATTTACTAACTGACATTAATGACACCTTGGCCGGGCAGCCAATCCCAGGTGATCCCAGCCCATATCAGCTGACACCTTAGCTGAAACACTTTAGCCTAATAAAAAGTTGCTGCTGCCTCTGCAAGACACTTTGCAACCCACCATCCAACCTCCTCTTTTACTGACTTAACCAGTTTCATATTTGTCACTGATGCCTGCTCAGCTCTCTGGTGGAGGTCTTGCTGGTGCTCTAACTACTTTATCCTTTCCACGTATAAGCGTCTGATAAGTGGAGATCCTTGTTTGACTAATATGGGGCCTAACTGAAATACTCTAAAGTAATTAACGGAGAAAAAAAAATAGCTGAATAGCTGAAAGTGAGACAAAAGATGAGGCAGAGAAAATAGGCAACTGTTAAGGTTTTCAACTTCAAATAAGAAGTAAATACCATTGATGGTGATCTTTGCTGACCACTTGGAAGTGCCATCAAGCACGCTCTGCTTAATGCTCTTCATGTTCTGGGTGTGGATCATCTTGGAGACATTGAACAGTTTACGGATCTCCTCAAATATCTCCGGCTTGTTCCTCTCGCGGATTTTCATCCGGTCTTTCATGGCCATGATGATGTGTTGCGTCCGGTCCTCTGACCCAGTCTTGGAGCTCTTCTCGGCCGCTCCTGAAGGCGACACAGCGAGTTCACAGGAAGCAATAATAAATATGATCTGCAACACAATTCAGCCATCAGGTAGTTTAATAACTTCACTTACTTTGCAGGCAGTCAGCGTTTAGCAGCTCTTGGCATTTCTCATGCACTTTGACCCCACACTCTGCACAGCGCATTCCCTGCCGGGCGATGCCCCACAGCAGACCCTCGCACTCATAGCAGTAAGTGGGCGTGGTGGCGGTCCACACCTCAAAATTGTGTGGCGTGGTGCAGGAGATGGGGTAGATGAGAGCCTGCAGGGTCTTTTTGTAGACGTGGTTTTTCTGTTGGAGAAAAAGAAAAGAAAGAGGAAGCGATAAAGAGAAGGTCAGTCACAGCCAGAGTGTCTGAAAGAAGCATAAAAGCGATGGGATGACAGGTTTTTTAAAACAATTTCAAAAGAAAGTAAACGGAGGGAGCAGACAACAGCTCAGAGACTGATAAGGAGCAAAAAGGCGAGGATGCATAACAAGGCAAGACAGAGGACGACGAGGTGAATGACAGGAATGCACAAAAGACTATTTGCACAGACAGTAATACACAATTAAGTTATTATACTAGCTAGTTGTGTTCACTGTAGTCTGATTTAAGTAAGTCTGCAGAAGTTATTCAGGAAAGCTGTTAAAATGAACCACAGCGTAATTTTAAGGAGGTACCATTTAAAATGACAGCGAGCTTTGATTATGTATAGCAATTAATTTTATTGAAATGTTTCGCCTTTTCTCTGACGAACTAAACTCTGATGTTGTAGGAGGAGCGTGGGAGGAGGTGAACACATCTACACAAGACCAGAGGACACCTTGACAAGAAGCCCAGTTTGATTTGGTGAATTTTGCATAGAGGGCAAGTGAGTCATTATTATTGTTAATGCGCTCTTTATTCTTTTCTTTATAATTATCGTGGTAGAAATGCTGGCATAGAGTTACTAATAGAAATTACTGTTTTGTTTCTATACATCTTTATGTTCTTTTTTTTCTCCTTCTATCAACTTTCACGTTTATTGATCTGACCTTTGGACTTCATGTTGTGTCGTGTGCTTTTATGGGACTTTATCACCTTTGATTTCCATTTGTCTGCTATTGTTATTGCTACAGGTACTTTTTGGCTATCGATGGCCAAAAAGGATGAAACTTTGGCAGCACATTTTTAAAGTTGTTTTTTTTCCCCACACTGTCTCAGTGGCTGCTCAAGTCAGCACATAAAGTTTATTTATTGTTCATATTGTTTATCTCACCATGCACACCCACATGAACGTGTGCAGAGTACTTTTCTATAAATGTTTATGTAGGTCTGTATTTTCAAGCAATAATTAAATGCACGCTCTAAATGACCATTTCACTCTTTAAGCCTGCACATCATTGCGCTCCAGGCTTTCTTTCTTGAAATGATGAGAAATATAAACTTGCATCCAATTGGAATCCAACAAAATTAAAACCAAAAAAAGTCTGCAACACAATTCACCAGGGTTCATATATTATAGGAAAAAAGGCGAGAGACCATCAATACGGTTCAGTCCACCGACACAACCTATGGCCTTAAAATTAAAGCCACTCAGTTATAAGGTGAGGCGAGCCAGTACTTATTGCATGGTCTATTTTTAGCATTGCACTTGAGCTGCACACGCTTGTGCACAATTCTTTTATACTGTGTGAAGCTTTAAACAATAAACTAAATGCAGAACAAATAAGAGGATCTTAATTTTTCATGTGTAATTTTACTCTGAAAAGAAAATTCGAACCTTTGAAACTCCTCCTGTCCTCTGCTGTATCGTTTTCTGCCAAATCCAGTGACCTATTTTATGCACTTTAATTATTAATGCTTCTTCTGATATATAATGTAATCACCATCTTGACTTGGCACAGCGAGGCATGGAAAGGAATCGCAAAATGAACTATAATAAACAAACATGAAGTCTGCCCCTGCCTCCATTAAAACCTGAAGCTGTCTGAAGTTGACTCAGCAAAATCCAGAGCCTACAGTATATTGGATCTCCAACAAACAGATTAACAATATGACTGCAGGATAATGACAGCAGGAAAACAGTTGGAGAAAAAACAAGTGTGAAAAAGTGTGTGTGACTGTTTGTAAAAGTGAGGCGAGGTCTGCGCGAGTCCCCATTAGCTGGCATCGAGGTGACAAGTCTGTCTGTAGGTAACTCACAGCTTTATTGTTTGTGTGTGTGTTCTTCTGTGTGCGTGTGTATCTGCATGGCATATGCATTTGGCCACTCACAAGCTCTTCGTCTTTCAGGGAGGTCCGTGTGGCCAGTGTGTGGGCGAGTCCAGCTTTCCTGGACTGCAGCATAGACTAGAAATGAGAGAGAAAACAGAGAAATCAGGACTTCACAGCCTCGGAGAAACACGCAAACAAACACGGTTAAAAGAAAAAGACAAAGAAAACTTTCAGCTTTAAAATGCAGGAAATCAATAGTTTGTGTGATGTTGGGCTTTTCTTTGAAAGCAGTGAAAGCATCAGAAGCACGCCACACACTTTTGTTCTTCTTTTGTCTTTGAAGCACACTTTCTGAAACACACTACTTGAATTCATTGTCTCCTGGAGGACAAACCCTCACGCATGCTTGCACTGCTACATTTGTAAGGTGCTCTGTAATGTACAATTAGCAGGAATCTGCTTGGCAGGTTTGTCGAGGCTAAAGGCAGCGTTTTCAGTCGCACAAAGATGCTGAGATGAGCAGATGACCTGCACTGTATCAGGTTTGACTTTAAAATCACACATTTACACTAATTATTTTACCTGATAATATTCACTATAAATGGTATTTTCATATCATATATGTCATATATGAAGCTGTTAAGTCATAGGTTAGGTTAATTCAGTACAAAAAAAGATTCAAATATAACAAATGCAGATAAGATCCTATGTGCATTACTGTTGCTCTGCCAACATTTCATCTTTAAATATCACGGTATCATCAACAAACAATGATCGCGGCACTCCTTCACAGTACAGCCAATCTGTGAAACATTGTAAGATAATCATCTACACTGTAAGATCTTACTATGAACCCTTAAATAATATAACTATAAGTATTTATTAACTGTATTTGTGTTCATTACTATTGGCTTACCCTTCTTTTTTTTTTTTACCCTTTTATAAATTTCTTGATCACCACAATCTTTACTAACCTGTGGTTTTTCTACATCAGAACAAAGCTTTGCAGTTTGTCTTACGTTGGTTTTACTGCTGGAGTTTCAGCAAATTGGGCCAAATAAAAAAAAAAAGAAGATCCAAGTTGAAATTTTAGACCTCTGTTGTGCAGTTGTAAGAAATAAACATGAGCACCAAGGATGCGCTGACAGAAGCATCATATATACTAACTTTTCTGCGGCTCTGCTCTCTTGTCTCGATTAAAAACGTTATCTTTATCCTTCACATCTCTCTATGACCCGCTCTTCTTAGCTGGAGTAGGCGGCACTGGATTATTTAAATCATGGGTCAAACGAGCACACGCAGAGGCTTAAGCTTAAAGCGTGGTGCAAGAAAACGAAACTAATATCATTAATAGATTTTGATGAGCCTGCTAACACAAAGAAAGCCTGGTTATGTTGAACTGGCTTTGTACTTCAGCCCTCTATCATTTTTACTCTCAGCATTTTAACAGCAGACAGTTGTTCCCCTTGCTTCCAGTCTAAGTTAATTATCTGCTACTTGTTGCTTTATATTTAATGTGAAACTATAAGAGAGTTATTCACCAGAAAGGAAGTAAACAAAGAGGAGACGGGTTAGAAACTAATAAATGCGTTTCCATTTCTCGTTTGTGTGTTGCACCTGAGAATATTCTTCAAATACATGCACAGATTTTTTTTAATCCTACAGTAAGTGACTCCTCTCACAGCAGCTTGCTGTCAGTTATCATCATATTAAACTGATCAAAGCCATTTATTTGCAGAATGAGTCATTACAAATCTCTTCAGTTGAAGAAGCAGTATTTTGATTGAGTGCAATGAAGAGTTTTCTGATTGTTAGTTGCCTGTATTTAGTTTATTTTCCTTCATTGGGGATTACTGAGAGGGAAATCAGACCACAGATGGTAAAGAGATGCTTATTACTCTCTTCTTGTGACATCAAGGTCTAAAACTAATAGACTTTTTACAGGTGATATTAATTTACAATGTCAAAAATGGTCCATTATATGAAGTGAGGTTTTTGGGGTAGTGAAAAAGGAAAGGTGTAGATTATATACATACACATTCAAGGTCTTAACCATCTATATCAACAGACCAAACTTTTACTTCTTCTGCCTAAACTAACAAAGGCTATTACGTACTGTACCTTTAATATTAGCCTGGCATTGGTTCACACAGAGCCCTGAATTCATGCCCATATTGGCTGAGTGGACTAAGCTGTAAGTGTCACATTCACTGAGCCATTAAAAACCACGAGATCATACCATCAGCATGATCAGTTTATAATCATGCATGTGTAATAGATATAAGACCTTTTGCTTAGTCACAGTTGTTCTGATGATTAATCACATGCCAGCACCACAACCTCCTGTTATATTTAGCACTGTTGATTTAACTAATTTGTTGTGTTCGTGTGTACTTATCAGTGAAGTGAGGTTATTGAATTCTCTGAACAGCCATTGCGAGCCCCCTTAAAACACCATAGTTTTTCCTATTAGACCTAACTGTTCAATAATTTGCTGTAATGGTCAGTTCTCTGACATAAGCCTCTCTGGCTGAAGTGCATCAGCCTGAAACGTATCACCAAGCATACTTAAAGAATTAAACCCTCTGCAGTCGTGACTCACTGGAAAATGTCTTTTTTCTTTCTAAATGCTGAGCTTCTCCTAATCCATTCTGACAGCTAAGCTCATAGAGGTGGATACGATACCACTGGACAGGTAGACAGACCAAGGTGAAATAGCTTTAATGTGCCAAAAAGAAGTCAGTCAATGCTGGAAAACATAAAAGAGGTGTCCGTGGTCCAGTAGCACAGACTGGAAGCTACTGTCTGTGAGCAGGGAAGGTTAAAAGAGTATCCAGAATTTATAGCTTCATATCCTTTGTAGAAAAATGTCCTAGCAATAGACTGTTATCTAAATGGGGGGAGATCCATAACTTTAATTTCAATAACGCCAGGGTAAAAAAACCCAGGACTGACTGTCAAATAAAAAAACAAAACCCTTTAAAAAGTCAGAAATCCTTTAAAGTTATATTCCTGACAGGTTATATTTCTTTTATACATTTGCAGTAAATTTGCAGCTCAGTCCACATAACATAACATAGTCAACCAGCACACTGAACAAATGCTCTTCCTGAAGTCCAGTGAATACATACATATGGCACAAAACGAAAGCATAAAGCATGATTCGCCTGTATCTGTATCTGTGTGTGCATGTCTCCTGGTTTGGCTGCATTGCTCTTTGTTAGGTTGGACGTCATGTCGCTCTTAAAAAGGTCTCTGCCATAAATGTGATTTGCATTGTAAAAATAGCAACAATTGTGTGTAATTATGTTATTTCTATTTATCTGAAACTTTTCATCTTTACAGGTAATATCACAAACCACTGTGCTGTGCGCTTTGTCAGCCGTGGATGTCATTTCCTGTCTGTGTCGCTCATTCTTTGTGATTTATGAATTGAGTCAGCTTGATGAAGTTAGATGAGCTTGTTCAAGAATCTTTATATCCTTTCAAACCTGATCTGTCACATGTGCCACTGAAAGAGTGACCTTCACCCCGGAGGATCAAGTCTCAGGGACTGAATATTCACAGCTTTAAAAACTCATACCGCAGCCAATGGAGCGACGTCTGAGCCTCTTCAAAGTACTCAGCTGACGACTGAAGGGAGAAAGCCACAACCTTAACATTTATTAGTGGATGTGTTATGTAAGAAAAATAAAATAGAGCGCTAACATGGTGCACAACAGTTTAATCGAAAACACAAATCCCCCTCAAAAAAAGGCGAAGCTGAAAACATTCACACAAAAGTTTTTGTCGGCGTATTTTGAAATAAACTGATTTATATTTGACTCGTATGTGCTGCATGTGTGTGCATGCTCACACCGAATGCATCAAAACCCACAAAAGAAAAACTCGTCGCTGAGCAGATCAAAATGCTTTGCTACAAAGCAGAGTTTGAAACAAAGCGCCTCAAACAAATAATAAAGTACAGCAGCTGAAATCTCTGGTCTTTTACTCACCATAGCCTGAAGGCCGACAAAGGCAGGGAGACATGTGCAAAGAAAGAAAACAAGAAGAAAGAAAAGGTTAGAGACAAAACAAACAGGTTCCCCTCTGAGAAGACCGGCAGCTTTTACCCTGAAACCAACAATTCGCTGCTTGCAAACAAATTATTACACAGCGGGTGCTGCTGCACAAGTGTTCTTTCAAGCATATATCCTGCATCGAGCCTGCAAATGATCAGTCTTTAAGAATCAAATCAGGTGATTGTAGTGTGTACAACTGTTGCATCACTTTACATGCTGAAGGCCTTTATTCGGCCATTACAGCTGAAATCCATAAGTAAAGTTAGGAAAATCATCTCGTGCACCACAGTTACAAAAAGAAACAAAACACAGCAACATGGAAAATCCTCTTAATACACATTTGTGCAATCAGTATATGAAAAAAAAAAAACAAGCAAATGAGAGCGCTACGGTTGCTTTGGTGACCATTGTTAGTCCAACAGTGTCTACTCTTGCAAAAGCATTGAAGCTCATGAATCTGAAAGGGGGACTATAT
>VOQK01002111.1:0-14010 GCA_015052645.1 Benitochromis conjunctus
GCAAGTACACATATTGAGACGGGCCCCATGAGTACCATTCACAGGGAGTTGGGGAATGGCTGCAATCACAGCATTGTAAGATGGTGAAAGATGTACCCTTAGGCCCCCTCCTTGATTCAGAGATGGTCTTTCCCTTTTCATGTAAATGGCCTCCTTGACTCCCTGCTCAAACCAGCGTTCCTCCCTGTCCAGGATGTGGACATCCTCATCATTGAAAGAGTGTCCACTGGCCTGTAGGTGTGAATAGACTGCAGAGTCCTGGCCTGATGAGGTAGCTCTTCTGTGTTGTGCCATCTGCTTCACCAGAGGTTGTTTGGTTTCCCCGATGTATAAATCCTGGCAATCCTCCTGGCACTTAACAGCGTACACTATATTACTCTGTTTGTGTCGGGGGACCCGATCCTTGGGGTGGACCAATTTTTGGCGCAGTGTGTTTTGGGGTTTCAAAGCCACAGAGACGGGGTGTTTAGAAAAAATGTGTCTCAACTGTTCAACAACTTTTTGGGACTGATACATATACTTTCTACTTATAAAGGCAGTTTATGTAAGGGAGAGCAGTGTGCCATGATTTATGGGAACACAATAAAACACATCTTTCAGCTTTTCTTGTATTTTGAAACTGGGGTTTTTTTTTTGGAGACCTTGAAGCTTAAATGATCCTGTCTCTAAAGGATTTTGGGTCAGCTTCTGATGTTTAAATATTAGCTATTTAAAAAATGGAGATAACAGTCAATAGAAAAGGTTCAGACATTTTCCATTTTCAGACATGTTTCGGGTATTTTTCATTAAAGAAAAACAAACCTAAATACTAAATATAGAGGATAGACACACAGTGTTAATCCTATTGCACTTTTATTGATCTGATGCCATTACCAGCATTAATATAGAAACTATCAATATTTGGATCAATCCGCCCATCTCTAATTCGATGTAATGTGCAATGAGCTCGTCGCTTCCTGTGTGTGTGCAGCGATCAGCATGTGCTGAAGGACCCTTAAAGTTCATCTCAGCGACCCCTCAAAATAACTATAGTAACAGCAGTAATTAAATTGCATTTTAGTATTATTTTCTGACCAGTGTGCATGATAGCTTCATGAGATCAAGAACACTGGATATTTGAACCTGTTTTCCTTCTATAGACATTGGATGGTTCGACCACAAGACTTGTCATCAAAAAAAGAGTTCCTCAGAGAAAGAGGTAAATTGAATATGAAAATCGGTGATGCAGATTGAAAACATCCCACCTGAAATGTGATAATACAGGGTTTTTCCATGATATAGAAAATGTCTGGTAGTGTCCAACTATTAGCTTAATCCCAAAAGGTTGATTCTGTTCATGTGGACGTAGCGTTTTCAGTTTCTCCCACTGAAAACGTTACGTCCACATGAACAGAATCAACCTTTTGGGATTTACTTACCTGGATAATTCAGCATGCATCAAGATATTAGCTTAATAGTGTCAATAATGTTAGCTAACTAGTTAGCAGACTAGATCGCTAGAGAAGATTTGCTAATGCTTTCTGTGCTGTCTCATATAACTAGTTGCCAGCCAAGGAGCTCATGTTCTTCATTATTTTGATTTGTTAAAGTGCCCTATTATTTGCTATTATTATTTCTATATGAATCAGTTTATGCCCTTGGGTTGGAAATTCTGTTTAATTGTTAAATTTACTTTTTGAATCCAACACAAAGACTGAAAGAGGAGTATTCTATGTGTATTCTCCTCAGCCTCAGCCTTGTTCTTAGGCGCGCCAATCAGACACCCAAATAATTAGATTGTTTTTGAATGAAACATTGTAATTTACACATGAGTGGTGGTTTCAGTTATAAAACCCTCAAAATGTGTGCAAGCAGTATATTCCGTTATTAATTTTCTTAAAAACAAATTTTGTGGCATAAAACCCACCCCTGCAAGGCGGCCTATCCTTCAAGCTCAGGTCCTCTACCAGAGGCCTGGGAGCTTGAGGGTCCTGTGCAGTATCTTAGCTGTTCCTATGACTGCGCCTTTCTCGACAGAGATCTCGGATGTTGTTCCTGGGATCAACTCGCCTAGCTTGGGGGTCACTGCACAGAGTGCTCCGATTACCACTGGGACCACTGTTACCTTCACCCTCCACATCTTCTCGATCTCTTCTCTGAGCCCTTGGTACTTCTCCAGCTTCTCATGTTCCTTCTTCCTGATTTTGCTGTCATTCGGTGTAGCTACATCTACCACTATGGCCGTCTTCCTTTGTTTGTCCACCACTACTATGTCCAGTTGGTTAGCCATCGCCAGTTTGTCTGTCTGTATCTGGAAGTCCCACAGGATCTTGGTTGTTGATCTTGTACACGTCTAGTCATTCCAGGGTTCGGGTTAGCACCCTAACCCACTTCTGACCATTCTGCTGTTTAAATAATTGTAATTTTCCAGCCCTTCTCACTTTCTTTTTATTCAGTAATTTAGCATTTTGATTGTTCAAAGATCATATGCTTATGCTTAAAGATATACTTAAAGTGGTGTCTCGTTTCAATATGAGAACAGGGACAAAACTCTTCCATCAACTAAAATTTTACATAGCTTAATTCACAGAGGTCTAATTAGAGCCTCACTCCACTAGGTGGCAACAAAATCCAAATAAATGCCTCCAGTGAAAACAGTCCTTAAAAGTTTTATTGAACTGCAGAAAAAAATGTATTGTAATTTAAGTATCTCAAAAATAGTCAATAGAAGGATCACTATTTTTTCACCAGTCATCTCATGCCAAACTGTTCTGACAATGCTTATTTAGACTGTCATTTTTGACTTGTGACACACTATACTGCTGCCTGTTTGAAAGGAGCAAAGGCCCTCACACAGTCAATTAATAACTTCCCTTGAACTGTTGTTCAAAGGTTGGGCTGCAATATACATGTAACTAAGATGCATGAGTGGAAATGTAAAGGGTTAAGCTGATTAGTGCAAGCATTATTTAGCATGTGGGTGTGTCTGGAATAAACTAGAAACTACTAAATTATACACACACAAAAAACACAGCGTAGCATGTGTCCCTTAACCACCGACTGTTTTAGTGACACAGGCAGATGAAAGAAAAGGGGAAAAAAAAGAAAGAAACAGAGGGAAAAGAAGAGGAGCTTTTCAATGTCAGCTCCGGATCCCAGTGTCAGTCCCTCTCAGTCATTCCTGATAGGATCCTCCCAGCCACAGGAAGACACTGAGCTCCCATCCGTGCCTAAATGCTTGCCAAAGCACTGGGGTGTACTAGCGGTCAAGAAAATGGGTAAAGGAGACAGTTACCTTTTTGTAAGTTGCTTTCAGTTACACATGTTCCTAAGTCCAAGCATGGCCGCTCCTCTGTGGACCTTTCACTGAGCTACATGGAAGAAGCTTCTGTAAAGAGGGGTGAGGACATGTTATTAGAGAATCTGAATGTAAAGACCAGGGAAAGGGTGGCATAACTACCAGTGCTGCCCCTCATTTTGCATGAAATCTGCAGCTATACTTTCAATGTCAGCAGGCCAGTGTGACGCGCTGATAGGCCAAAAGCCACTCTTTCATCGTAACACACATGGCTTCTCTGTCTTGGGTTTCCTCAGCCTGTGAATCCATGGCAACAGCAGCCTGAATAGTCTATTCAGGACACTCTACTACACTCTCTCCTAAAACTATAGAGAAGTAAACTCCATAGTTGGTCTGTTCCAGGTAGATGAGTTCTTTTTATTACACTCGGACATACAAAATTCATCAATTAATTTCCAGAAAATTTTAAATTAAAAAATCTTGTTGCATGTATCCTCTGCATCTCAGCAGCCTTCACTGAACTTGATTCATATGTGCTCTCTGAAATGCAAAACCTGTGATTGTCAAGTGTGACAGACAGGCTGGTTTTCACACTGTGTGCCCGGGTGCATATGCATGTATGTTTGTGGCCAAAAACCTTCATCCCAACAGCAGTCAGACTGTACAATATGCACATAGGATAAATCACTGTTGAAACAGCTAAAAAATAAATATGGGTCAAAATGCATTTGATGTATGTATAAAATTAAGTCTCTGTGACATTTCTTTTGGTTTATTTTAGCACATATTTAGCAGTTTTGCTTTTTTTCGTACCTGATTTTTCTTATTTATTTATTGTTTTCTACTGTCTATCTCTAATTCACTTTTTATTTCTGACTCTTGTGCTGCTCTAACAAGTGAATTTCTCCAGTGTGAAGTTAATAAAGTCTATATCCATCTATGCTGTAGTAAAGAACTATCACAAATGTGATCAGATAAAGTAAAAGTAAAAGAAGTTAGAAGATGGGTGGGATCTAACCAATGGTGCCTGATATATAAGAACAAAGGAACAGTTGGCCATTCTGACGCAGTTATCTTTATTTGATTTGATTTGATTAGATATCTGTTAGTCATCATATGAATTATATGAATCTTCATCTTTTGTATAAATACTGAATCCTGCTTTTTTAATGTGCAGAACTGGCTTAGTCTCTGTTGTTGTTCAGTGCCCATCTGTAGGTAAGAACAACAGTAATCTGATCAGATGTTCACCACACAGTCAAATATAATCCCCCTATAACACACTTTATGCACAGTAATCTTCGAGGATGGTACCACATCTTGGCATCTTGACATATGATTGACTAATCCACGCAGACCTAGTCCTTTTCCTGCGATGTCTGTTTCCTCAGAAGCTATAATTGCTGGCTCAACAGAATGAAATTTCTGCTGAAAGGTCAGCTCACTTAAGAGACGGCTTTCCCATAATTCAGTTTTATGTTGAGCAATAAGGTTACATCCTCTGCCAACAGAAATTGTGGATGTAAAAAAGGGAAATGCATACTCACTGAAATGCATGCACACTCCACCCAACAGATATTGCCTGCATCTGACCAAAACAGAGTTTCTGCTATTAGGCTTTATAAGCATAATATTTCACACATTATAATTCCTTAGACTGGCAAATTATAGAAAATAGATTCTTGTCGTCATTTTAATTCATAGGTAGTCATGTAGATTTCAGGGAGAACACAATGGGACACAGCCTTACAAATATTTCGGACACACAAAGTTAAAAATAACTAAATAAAAAAAAGTAGTAGAATTACTGAGGAAAGCCAGCGGTGCATGTTGAAGTGTTCAGTTGTGACACAGTGTCATTTCAAAATTCACCAGGGACACTTTAACGTGAACCATGCTGTGCACACTGCGTATTAAACAGGGATATTTTTCTATGAGGATCAATAAAATATATATTATCATAAGGAAAGAATCTCCGCGGAGCATTTAAATCGTAATTTAAAGCAATTTAGCGCTGTCTAGATGCACATCGTAATTAGAATAAAGTTGAATTACTAGTTGAGTACTGAGTGATCGGATTGGCTGAGAGGAACAAGTGTACAGCTACTATACAACGCGTAGGAATGACGTTAATTTAGAAAGACGAATGATGTGGCAAAAATCAAAGGGCGAACAGAAAGAAGTAGTTCCACATTTACGTTTGCTCTCATATATTTTTATGCTGAAGTTTCTTGTCTTATTTTGATATTTTAAAGAACAATTAAAATATTGTAAATGGGTTAAACAAACGACAATATAATAAGCGCAGTTCACTTTTTAAAAGTCTAAATACGTATCCATCCGCCTTATTGAGTGCACTTCCATTTCCGGGATGTTTTCTCTGCTGACCAACCTCCACCGCCATTGCAGGTCCAGGGAGTCGGTGTAGTGACAGTCGTTAGCCGGGGAAGACCGCAAGTAAACAGTTAAGGGAAGGAATAAAAGAAAAGAAAAGTACAGTCACACCGACAGCGCGTTTTAAACAAGGCGTAGAATTCGCTCACAATTGGACTTTAGACTAGAGACTTCCTGGCTGTCTGGCTAGGATCGGAGAGAAGCAGCCGTAGTTTGTTAGCATTAGACGAGACCGGAGGAGAGTGAGAGAGGAACCGCCATGGCTCAGATCCTGCCTATTCGCTTTCAGGAGCACCTGCAGGTATGTGGATCAATGAATGGTTAAATTATTTGATCAAGTTTATCTTTCGGTCGCAATAACTGCCAGACTGGCTGTCGCTTCAGAGACTACACAAGTTTGAGATTGCTAGCAAGCTAAGTTGGCGTTTGGAGCTATGCTAACTAGCTTGACAGGGTGGATGACGTTTGTCTTGGCTAGTAGCATCAAGCATTCTTGCTAACACTTTGCTTACCCACCCTTGTTCGCTACTTTAAGTCTGAAATACAGCATATAAATTATGCTAGTAAGTCGTAGTGATGAACGAAAATATGTGTTTACCATTTCTCACAAGTATTTGCCCCATTCACAGCAAACGTGTTCATTTTCTCGGAGTGGCTATTGCTGTCGTTGGGATTAATCGTCACTATCAGTGCCTTGTAATCGTCTGATTCAGAAATGAAATAGTTATCCTTATTGTCGAATGTTGCGACACCGCTGAATCGATTTCTTCAAATTGCTTGCCATCACCATGCGGCGCAAAAAAATTATTAAAACTTCTACAACCGCCTTATTCTGCGCCATGATTATATGTACCGTCGTGTTAATTTGAAAGTGATTATCTGACCTCAAGGGAATATCACGTTGGTTGGTTGTACAAATGATCATGTGGTGTGTTAGATAGCAATCCAGCGCCCGTGCTGAATGACTTTGCCAAAGTTAGCTGTGGCTCAAGCATTCACGGTGCTACCTTTTCTATTCAGTGCTCTTTCTTTTTATCTCAGAGGCACACCAACTGCTATTAAAGAGTTTAATACTATTAGTCAGTTTTTCCTTTTTGTGCACCCTCACGTATTACCTGGATTGTACTTTCTTCATGCTTTAAATGGCCACACCTTTACTATAATGTCAATAAAACTGCTTTCAGGTCAGGTGGAGGAAGCAGGAAGCTTATGGAGTATGTCTAAAGTGCTGCTGTCTTTCAAGATGCAATGAATAAAACATAGACTTTTCATGTCTAAATCAAGCTTCAAATGGGAACTATGATCCACCCAAGTCGGTATTTTGTCTTTGTTGAACAATTGTCTCTGTCATCATCATATGAGACTAATAATTTGGGGTCTAGAAAGACAATTTAAGCTTTGATCAGTGGCACTGAGCTGTAAAAAGAGGGTCAGAGGTTATGTTCATTGGCTTTGGAGGTTATTGTAACTTTAAGTAATTTGCTCAGTCACAGGTTAGCTGAGTGGATATTTGAACACCAGGTTCCTAATGTTACTTTATCTTGCTATTCAGACTCTGATCCTAATTGCATGTCTTAAGACATTAGCAATGTAGTAGTGTGGTACTGCTGTTCTTGTTCATAGCAGGTAAATGCTATGGGCTAGGTCAGACTGTAATTTGCGTCTGATAAATCTGTCAAACCACAGATGAGTAACATTTTCAGTACAGCACAACATTCTCTGTTATTGCATTCTTAATTCATAAAGAAGTTAATTCATGTCACAGACATTGATGAGTTAATATGTAGGCCTATCACATGGGACTGTATGGAGGCTGGGCTTCACAAAGCTATGCAAAGACCTTTTGTGCCTAGAGTTACAATTAAATTATTATTGAATGATTTTTGACTTGCTTATTAAGTACTTTTGGTTGTAGAAGATAACAGAGAGCAATAAAAAAAAATTGGTGAATTGCACTGTGACTAAACTAATATTTTATCTTTAGTGAGCGAAATGGCTTGTGCTATACATCTTTCTTTGAAACATTGAACTCATTGAACTCACAAATTTCACAGTCAACTGCAAGTTAAACTTATTTTTTTGTGTGTAGTTTGTTCTTAGGTCCTTCTCTAAATAATGATGCAATAGCTGTTACTTAATGTGTACTGTACTGTAATTCTCAGACTCTTCAGGTTATGTTATGTGACAAACACCTAAGGGATCTTCAGCACATATCACTAATGCATGACCTGCATATGCTGTTTCATTCATCATGCATATGCAGTTTCAGAACAAATGCATGTTAGAATACAATGCAAGAATCATTGCAAGAATTTCTTTTACTTTTGACTTGGTGAAGTTAAGTTATACTCGTGGAGCAATCTTTTTTTTATTTATTTTTTTTTATTATTAATTACAGCAGTATCCCAGCTAATGGTTACCACATTAATTAGTTTGTTTAAGCCTGGATTATCTGTGAGAAACATCATATGTAAGTCCAATCACAGTCTGAGCTGAACTCATTTGATCAAATGGCTAACTGTCAGTGTCTAGATGCAAAGCCTGTCATTTCACCTTATGGTCAATGGCCTTTTTGGTTTGTTCATGTGGAGCAGAAAAATTTGCATAGTGCTGCTAGTCGTATTTTATTTCTTAAGCTAGTTGGCAGGGATCCATCAAATATAAAATTGTGGCCAATTGGTGATATTTTATAATTAATACTATTGTGATCACTAGCCAGTGCCAAAACCATTTATACTTTTATTTTATGGATACATTTTCCCCTGTTGTGCCATGGATACAAGAATGTTAATTTAAAAAAATTAAAAATCAGTTGCTCTAATGTTACATAGCATATGAATCATCATCTCATCTTATTTTCCAGTTGGCTAATATAAGTCCACAAAGCTGCCTACCAGTGTTCAGCTTGTATTGTTGCATTCCTTTTAGGTACTAGTTAGTGCTAAATCACCATGAAGGCACTGTTTGAATCTACACCACTGTGTGCTTAGCTGTGATTAACAATGGATTCAGAGCCTGTTAGACAGACTTGAAATGTCCTCAAGTATCTTTTTTTGTTTGTTTGTTTAATGTCTTGGAAAATTGGATATGTAATAAAACATTCTCTGCGCCAATATGCATTTCAGTGTTATGGGCCATTGTAACTCTTTTACATCCAGTTCCACTGCTTTATTTATTCAGTAGACTTATATGACCATGGTGAGACCATCCTGTGTCAGGTCATGGTTTATGCTTTTATTTTTCACATGCGAATTCTCAACAAAGCAGGTTCATATATGGGCAGACGTTTTCTGACGTTGTGCTTAAATGGATATTTAAAGGTATGCTGGTTAATCAGTTAATCAGCAGAAAAGTATCCTACATCTGTTTTGATAACTGAACATTTAATTTATAAATTTTTTTAGCAACGCGGATGAATTTTGTTGCTTCTGCCTTCAAGCATAGACTTTAGCATCATGTCTTACAGATTACAAATTTCAAATGTTGCTCAAACAGTTGCAATATCTTGGTTTGTAGGGAAAATATGAAAGTAAATACCCCTTATTATAATTTTATTGGCAAAATATGAATAAAAGCTTCAGATTAATCAATCATTAAAAATAAGTTATCCTTGAAACCACATAATTTAGTTTTATACTTTTGAAACAGAACTTTTATAAATGTAAAACATGTCGAAATGCAATTGTTGCATTAATCATGTTGTTGTGGGATGTTGATTTTACTGGATCTGAATTGGAGAGCTGAGGCACTGAGCTAGCAAAACATGTTAATCTTGGTAGTCTCAGTCTTTGCAGTTTCCTCCCTCCCTTGATCTCCTTCACACTGTCCATCTGTGTGTCATCCGGTCTACTTGCACAGCTTGCATTTTTATATATCATCCATTTATATAGTGTAGTGTTGACTCCAGTCAAACAGACATGATAGCTTAAGTGACAGTTAAAATCCCTGTAACATCCTACTGTGTCACATCTTTCCCTCGCATAGTATAACATTCAGTTTGCCATTCAGAAAAAGAGATAATTGTCATTTAAGTTCTAGTTGTGTGACTATTCTGACAGAAACCAGTCTCAAAGCAAGCATGGGAGTGTAATGTGTAATCTTCAAAAATGGCTCAAGTTTGTGTAATGGCAACATGGTATTGATTCTCTGTTGACGAAGACTTACATTTTGCATTTGGTAAGCAGGGTCTGACAAGGCAGGCTTCCTATCTAGTGCCCAAAGATAATCTGATGATATGTAGGGAAAACCATAGATGGTGTGTTGAGTAAATACAATATTTCACATGCATAAGTCCATAATTGCATGTTACTCTTATCTCCCTATGGTTTACACAGATTTTTTTTCTTTTTTTTCTTGGTGTACACAGTAATTTGTTACATTTGCAAAAGATGTCTTCATTTATCTCCCTTGGTTAAGATTTAGAATAGTAGTGAAAGCACTCCAGCTTTTTCTATTTTCTTTAGGTATATGCTGATACTATCAATCGTATTACAATTAATAAGTTGTATTGTGGAACATACAAATACAGGGAATAAAGATGAGGGATGGCTTAAACATTGCATTAAAATAAAATATGACAGAAAATGTATCCAAGAATATAAATTTCCTGAATTGGGCTTTATTAGTAACAAATGTATGGCAACAGGCCCAGGATAACAATGAAAATTTCAAAAAGTACTAGTCTAATTCAAATGCTAACTATAGCTCACAGTGAGTGTCATTATATTACTGGACACTGTTAGGTTTTACAGTTGTGCTAGTTTCTTTTACTTTTGAAATACATGTAAAGTTTGATATTCACAAAAAAATACTCATTTAGCCCTACATAGGAAGACCACGAGTTAAATATACAAATTTACCCAGGGTGCAGGGAAGAAGAGGATGTGATTATTAGTGGTGATCTTTCAAATAAGTGTTGTGGTTAGCTTTAAATTAGATGTTTGTAGTTTGAGAAAGGATTTAGTTCCCTGAAAACCTGTTGATGCTTTGTATCTATAGTTAAATGTACTCAAAATAATATTTAATAGCAAATGGATTTAGTTCAAAGCAAATACTTTTACATCCCTTCTGTTTGCCTGTCGAGGAAGGGCAGGTTGTTTCATGCTTTTTACAAAGGTTTGCATGTCACACTTTGACCTGTGTTAGTAAATGACCACCTGATACCTCGTGACAGGCTGGCAAGGATACAGATCTGCTGAACACTTGACATTCTGCAGCACCCTCTAAATGTAAGATAAAGCTCTCATTTAGGAAAAGAAGGAAACTGTAGTTTCACAACCACCTCAGCAAGAAATGACCTGAAATGTAGACAGATGATGTTCAGAAATGCGTGAACCCCTTCCATCTTTTCCCTTTCTAATACTATAATCATAAAGGCAGCACTTTTTATGCCTCACCCATGATCCCATGTCCCCCTCCAGTGGCCCATGATAGCAGAGAAGGCAGTACTGGGCAGGCCTGTTGTTTCAGTCCTGATAGACAATGAGTCCCTGGTTTCCTGTTGTGGAGTATTGCAAACATGTACTGCTAGCCTCAGCACATTACATAGCACATCCTTCCCTACCCTGCCTTGAACTTTACATGTGCAAAGTTTGTTTTCTGCTGAGCAAGACGCTGCTTTCCTTTAAGGGAAGAGCATACAGGTTAAATCTACTGACAGGACTCCCTTGAGGTTGTTGGAGAATAGTTAAAATCTTTTTGTGGATTTATTGTCATTGTAAGATTATGCAGCAGCCACCTGCTCAGTTGTTGGGCCTTTACTAACAGGAATGTACTGTGTTTGACTTGACTTTCTCGTAATCGATTAAATTACATTCTTACTTGTTTGTTTAGAGAAGAATTGCTTAAAATTTATTTCACCAATTTTGGAACAGTAATTGCTTGTTATATTATTACATTGGTTGCTAACAGGGTTTGGGGCTTCTCATGGTAAAGAAAAATGTAAAGTTTTTTTTAAGTATTTTTAAGCCTGTTAAATATTTTAGGTAACCAAAGTAGTGAGCACATAAACAAACATTGATACCAGAAATTGAAGCATTAATAAGATTATGTAGTGTTTCCAAGTTTAGGCCAGAATTACCACTACCTCTCCAAGGGACTGAGTGAATGCGGACCATCATATGGGGTTTTAATTATATTTTTCTATCTAGTTCAGACTTGAGTTATCAGTCCATTTTCTCTGAAGTGCAGTCACTGTGATTAAAGCTGACCATTTCCTGCACTGTGATCTCTGTTCCTGTTGCCACCTCACATTGAAGGTATTGCACTCAGTCCATTTATGACATAAATCAAGGTCATGAGTCTCTGTAAACCTTAGCTACTGTACTTTTTTTCCCCCCGGTAGATAAAAATGCAATATGACAAGGACATCTGCTTTGACATTTTATTGTGTCAAAGTTTCAAATGGGGAGCTTTTTATTAGGCATTTTGTTCTGAATCTCATGTTTGTCCCTTGTGCTGTTGAGACATACATCATTATGCTAACTTGACTAATTGGTGTATAGCTGCAGTAAATTGTCAATAAAGCATGTGGACGGGCACTCTCTGCCGCTGATAAGATTCCACGGCACTTGGCCGGGTGCCTTCCTTAGTTTATATTGCTAAGGAATATATCGGTATATTGGTCAGTATTGCAAAAATGATTGATCATGGAAAAATAACTAGAACATTGTAATATGTCATTGAAAAAATAAGGCTGGACTTGAGCTAATGGTTTGTAAAGAGATGAATGATGGTAATAGTGTAATCATAATTCACAATGTCTCTTGCTGGCATTTTGTTGCTGCCATTGCAAATGCTTGCTGAACTAGTCTCTGCTACATCAGTATTTACGTGCTCTTCTTGATCGGTTCTATAATTATGTTGTTTTTCTTCTTCATTCAAAAGTGTTATACCAGGTACTTTGACTACCCTTTGTAGTTGTATCCATTCTTTATTCTCTTTGTCATCACTTTCTAAACACAGTTAAGTGATTCCTTTGGTTTTCACTCTTGCTTTATGCAAGCCTTTCGGAGGCTCTTACTTTGTTTATCCTATCATTGATCAACTGTGGAGGGCAGCACAATCAAATTTTAATTTTGATTATTATTTTGGCTTATCAAAATGAAAAGAACATGATCATACAATATTAAAAATGCATGCTCCACTAATAGCATGCACAACAAAAGCAAATCAACGTCTTCCTAAATCAGCACCTGACCACCACTGCATGTGCCAGTCATCATATTGGCAAATCATAATCAAAGAGTACTCTCTTTGCAAAGCAACAGAACTAATCTAACCAACCCTTACTCTGAAAACACACGACAGTTTTCAATATAGTTAATGCTTAAAGACCAAGAAAAACAACGTTGCTTACATTAATTGTTCAAATTGTCAATTCAGACATCAATAAAAATGAGCATGCGCTGTGTCAGTGTAGCGCAGTGTAAATGTGAAATCGGTGGTCTGTTATTTAATTTTGCTAAGTTTTAGTACAAAGGTATATACAAAGCAATGACTGTTTTACATGAGAGTCCAGTGAAAATATTTTTTGTCACCAAATGAATAATAATGACTTTAATATTGAACAAAGTCACTTTGGACATAATTGCGTGGCTCTAGTTGGTTGGTTGATGTGTTAACAGCTAAGCAGAACAGTGCTAGATTGAATGGTTAAATGATTTTCCACATTGTTTGTAGCTCCTTTGGGCTGACCTGCTTTCAGCCAAATTCCTGCTCAGTGATGTTGCAGCAATGTTAGCCCACAGTAGTGTTTTACTCTAAGGTTTCCATAGCAAAACAGTCTGCCAGACCAAACTGTGGTGTGGTCGATCAGTCCATGTTTGCTTTTCTTTATTCTATGCAAGAGGGGTAGCATTCATTGTGATAAGGCCATGCTAGTCTTTCCTGTTTTAGAAATGTGTTTCATATGTGAATGAAAGGGCTTCCTGCTGATCCAAGAATAGATGAGAGGGAGGCGAAATGTGTGTAATAAGATTCTTCTTGTGTTTTAAAATGTAGACATACATCTGTTTGAATTAAAGAGCAGTCATTTGAAAACTAGTAGTTCATTTACACGGCAGCTGCATGGTATATTGCTATTAATGAAAAGTGAGTTCTTAGTTATGCTGAACATTTATTTAAATTATTTTAAGCAATGTAGTACTCTTGCAGTGTTTTCATGAATCAAACTGTTACTAGATATTAGTGAAAGCTGATGTGTTCAGGGTCAAAAGGATTCTCTGCGTAGGCCGTTTCCCTTTGTCCGGTGTTTGAATAAATGTTGTCTTAGTAAACAAGGCTTCCGTACTGGACAATGGCAACGATAAGAGGCATGGAAGCTGGAAGCGGCAATGACG